>QGMK01000537.1:0-22294 GCA_007825345.1 Lachnellula suecica
CGAAATCAATAACCTCCCTGGCTAACCTTCTCAACTCATCCACAACTCCCCCAACCACCCCATTCCTCCTCTCGAACACCAGTGCTGCAAGCCCAAGCAACGCCCTGAGCGCAAAACATGCATCATTCCCCGCATTGTGCAGATACCGCTTGCGCACCGGTATCTCGAGCGCCTCCAGCAGCAAGCCCAAACTCGGATCGTCCCTTCGGAACATCCTTAAACTCATGGATAGACGACATACGTCAATGATTCCCTTGATAGCAGATGAGAACTCGGGATCCCGCAGGTTGATGCCGAGTTTTTCCAGCACGTCCAGTTCCGCCGAGATGTGATGCCCGACCAGCACGATTTTGCCGGACTGCGAAAGCGTTTCGCGCAAGAACGATGGGAGGTCGCGGTAGTAGATACGCTCTGAGGTGCCAAAGAGGAAGGGGTGGTGCCTGGGTGGGCGGGTGAGGGTGGTGAGATGGCGGGAACAGATACAGGCGTCTGGGCCGGGGGTGTAGGTGGAGATGCCTATCTCGGTGATCATGTTCTTTTTCTCGCAGTTGTACTCGAAATCTAGCGCGAGGAATGTGGTGTCGGTGGTTCCATGAAGGAGGATGGACGATAGGAGAGCGATGCTGGCGCGGTTGCGGAGCTGGCGGATGACCGGGCGCGGAGGCCCTTTTCTGCCAAAGGTCATTGTCTGCCTCATTCTGTGTGGTGTGAAGGATAGAATGGTGTTTTTGAGTGTTATGGATCTTAAAGTTGTTGCGTTCTGCTGAAATTGAAATCGTGAGGAAGTGACGACTAAGTAGTGAATGCATTTCGATCTCGACTGGGAAATGCGACTAGCCGCTAGGTAGCCCGTGGTGCCAGCCAAACGCGCTCACCATTGCTGAGAGCATTCAGTAAAAGTCTCAGAAGGAGCTGAGCATTGACTATCCTCATAAAAGAAAGCATAATCTGGAGAGTGATATTCAAGATTCGGATCACGTGTTCGCTACACGAAAAGGGGGGGGGTGGAGAGGCGAGTATAGCATTGAGAAAATATCCTTCTGTTTAAACAACAGACTTCATCTCAAGCGATGAGAATCAAATCCAGTCACTTGCGCCGTGATCGAATATCAATGGGGAAGTGCCTTGATCTATTCGTAATGTGATAGGGCGCCACCAAGCCACGAATGTGGGCATTTCTAATAATAGTTCTCCAGGACATGAGGCTGAATCAAAAGACGTCGACCTCAATAAGATGACCGTTAACAAGATACTGTGTGATGAATACAATGGCAAGAGAGGGGTCAAAGGAAGGCGACGCGATTATTTGGATGGACCCTCCTGTAAACCTAGGTGGCAGAGCGCTGGATGACCATGGAGGGAAAGGGAAGGGGCCAGCGAGACTGAGTGATGACAAACGTCAAAGTAACGGAGAGATACAGACTGGAGAGGTGTTTACTCGCCAACGGAATCAAAGGCCGGTGTTGAATGGTAGTGAAGTATCTCTCCCAGCGGCATTAGACGAATCCAGAATTGTTGAGGCTAGAGCTGGCAAGGTAAAAACGCCGTTCCTGAAGCCTATACCACAGTGTTCATGGAAAGTAAGTTCGGTATCTGGAATTTAGTTGGGTCTTAATGAAGCTAACTGAAAAGTGTGCCAGAGTACGTCCCCAGAAGCAATTCATTGGCCACACAACTGTAGAGAAGGTATATGAAATTCCATCCTCGTGGCCCGAATGGGCTGCTCAGTGGAGTATCAAACAAGCCGAAACACTGGGGGTAAACCCTATTGACCCGAGATGGATGTATGGAGAATTGCCATCCAAGACAATCGAAAAAGAGCTTCCGCCAAGGATCGACTACGTTGTGCTCGGTCTTTTTGGCACTAATGACAAGATTATCAAAGAAGAGATAGTATATCTCGGGGGTGCATCGAAGTCCTACCATTTGTATAGTGGACTACGGCGCCTTTTCAGGGTCCCAATCTTGAGAGACATCATAAGCTTTGGATTATATAAAGTAAGTAAGCAATTCTACTGCGTAAGCATTTCTACTTGTTTTAAATATCTTCTGACAATTAATGGGGCAGTGTGATCAAGAAAAAAAATGCCATACTCGGGTTGATCTCAGTGCCGAGGATAAGGATCGACTTAATAGCCTCTTTGAGACCATCAGAATTTGGTCAACGTACCACTCGATGAGAGATTATGCTCAAGAAGCTTCTGCTTGGTACATTGGGTTATTCATCTTCTATGGACTCTGGCCATTACTTCTCGTTGTTCCCCGGAAGATTCTGGAGATATTCGTGGCAGAACTTTTAATGGGCTATTATCGTATTCTTGGCTTGGCTAAGAAACCCGAAATCCGGGACGAAGAAGAGTGGTGTGACTGGCTTGAGGAAAACCTCAACGGTGGAAGCAACGATCCTTGTGCCGGGCAGTATTCTATTGAAGTTGTTGTTGGCTGGTCTCGGCGAAGAATCCTGGTGTTTGTGGTCGTACCATTTGTTATTTTCCTCGTCTGCACAACTACTTTCGCATTGCTGTGGTCTGTCAACCTTGGGGCTCATCATAGTAACGTTGCTGCGGGTTTTAGTATCGCATCCTACTTTGCGGGTATTGCAGGGGGTGAGTTTCCCCAATATTTGAGACATTTTGGTGTCAAGATATTATGCTAATGCTTGTGTTTTAGCTACTGTTGCGCTGATTGGATTCTTTGGTGGGAGTTTGGCGTACAAGTAATAAGAAGCAAGCAAGAGAGCTGGCGTGTAAACAGCGAATAAAAATTTCTTGTCGTAATGACATGCGGGTCAAGCAACGGGTGTGTTGGGTGCGCAGGAGGAAAGACGAGGGGGCTGCGAAGTTGCAGCAGTTCTCTTGAGGGAAAATTAACTTTAGGAAGAGAAAACAAGGTAAAATAAGAAGTTCAAAGAATTTGAGGCTCATAGATTCGGTGTTAAAAGTAGCATTTCTCAAATGATCATACATAATCAAGCACCCATCAGTATTACTACAGAACTCAAGCATAACCCCACCGCCAAGACAGACCCCGCACCCATGGACCTCACCGACCCCGCTCCCGATTTAGTTGTTGAACTTGAAGCCGAAGCTGCAGCCGTACTCGTTTCCGTTCCCGCCGCAGAAGTCGAGACAGATGCCCCGCCGCTCCGGAGGCTCGCAGTCGAGGAAGCCGAAGAGCTGGCCGTAATGCCAGTCACCAAATCCGGTACCGCTGCCCCGGTAGTGTAGTAATATGTCGAGCCGCCAATTGATGTCGCTGAGGCCCCGGACGCCGATGCTGTTGCAAGGTAGATTGCCGCGTCGCTGGTGCCACTGGGAATATAATTTGTTTGGCCGTTATCAAGAACTTGGCCAACGACAGTAGCGGTTGTTGCGGCGGAGGCGGACGGAGCAGTATAGGTAATTGTGTAGGCGACTGTTGCGCCGACGTTTGAGGCGGTACCGTTTGAGGCCGACATGATTGCTGAAGACGTTGATATTCGGATGTTGCTGACGCGTCTGGCAGTAGATTTATATTGTAGTCCAAGAGTCGTAATGCGACTTTGCCTGTTTGAGCAGCTAGAAATTGGTGGCTTGATTAAATTAAATAACGCAGTACTATTTTGATCGGACTAAGCCCTGAACCGCTAATTCGGTTCGGACTAATTTTATTTCCATAAATAGCCAGTCAACAACCGCGGTCACTTATATTGTAAAGTTGTCCTTGTTGCACTTCCGTATTTGGCTTGTTCAGCATGGTGTCAAAACCCGCGGTTGGTAAAGTAACAAAATTTGCCTAGATAAGTCTTGTCCTGGGGGCTTCCCGCCGCTTTTTTTTTCGAACAGTTTCTTGGATTATATTTCTATTCGCCGTAATTAGTCTTTTGAAAGTGCAGTTCTTGGCACTGGAGGACTCTTAGTCGAGCCAGACTTCCAGCTGTTTCATTGATAGGTGTTTTGTGCCATTACCAGCCACGAAGCGCAAGGTAAGGGGATACCGTGCATCTCGATCCTTGTTTTGATACCGGTTTGGTTTGTCCCAAGTCCTTGACCAAGTATAGATAGAAAAATTTCGAAGATACATAAAGAGAGCAGCCTTGCCAAAAGCTAGCGTAGTATCACGCATGCATTGGGAAGCTTGACCGGGCGCCTTGCAGCGGCAGATCGGCACTTTGCCAACAACTGACACTTGCATACACGTGAATTCATTATTCATATGACCTAGCCTTGCCTGCCACATTGACATGAAAACAAGACCTTTTTAGTGTCTCACTGGATATGAGACTTCGTTATAGTCTTATTTTCAAATCACTCGAATTATAACTATTCACGAAAAGACATGGATCAACACACATACTGGAAGCTCTCCGAAGAGCGCAGCGAGATCCGCGTCCTGGAGATCCAGCCCGGGAACGATACCCTTGTTTGCTGCAAGCTGCATCATGTTTCGCTATGTGATGAGAGCCATACCCCGCCGTACAAAGCTCGTTCTCCGGAAGATACCTGGGAAGACATATTCTCCGACGATATAGACGGCCGAGATACTCAATTTGAAGAGGCCAATGGCGGCTATGGAACATTGGTTTCGATCAAAAACTGGGCAAGATATCGAGAGTACACCGCGGCGCCCCAAAATCTCCCTAGACGGTCTCGATTTACGTGGGGTGACTTCGAGGCACTGTCTTATACGTGGGGGGGGAGAGGACAGGGGAGGCAGATTGAACTCGATGGGCGCCCTCTGGTTGTCTCTCCAAACCTCGAGGATGCGTTGCGAGCCTTGCGTGATATGCCCGAAACAAGAAGCGGAATGTATTACTGGATTGATGCGTTATGTATCAACCAGAAAGATGAAATTGAGCGGAATCATCAAGTCAAGCGAATGCGGGCCATATATGCCGATGCTCGAGATCTCATTGTCTGTTTGGGAGTTGTGGAGGAAGGAGATGAACGTGCCGTCGATTTCATATATCGCTTTAACAGGACTACACCAAGGAAATCAAAAGAAATCGAATTCCTCCTCGGCTTTGACCATCGGTCGCTGGTTGCGGTTGACGAATTTTTCAGCAAACGGTACTGGGGGCGACTTTGGGTCATACAGGAACTAGCCCTCAATCGCCGGTCTACTGTTATAAGATGCGGCAAGTTCTTGCTAATGAGGAAAATGATAAGAAATACGGCTAGTTTCTGGAAGACTTGTTCTGAGACCATCCATGATCGCTTGCAGACTCATGATCAAGCGCAAGTACTGGAAACAAGGAGCTCGGACAGGTTTGATTTGGCTCATCGCGTCTATGTTTTGATTGGTCTCCTACCAGAGTACGAAACAAAGAAGCAAAACCAGTTTCTGTTTCTGAGTCGGGAAGCGAAAGCAAGTGACGACAGAGATAAAGTCTACAGGCTTTTAGGGTTGATACAGAGTGAGATTTCGGCCCTGATTTTTCCAGATTATGGAGACAAAGTCTCTGTCCAAGAAGTGTACACCAGATTCGCATTAGCCATTATTGAAGCTACAATGGAGCTTGATATTCTTTGTTGCTGGGCGGGAGTACATGCCAGTAGAGACTGGCCTTCATGGGTGCCAGACTGGCGCTCGGAATTTCAACGAAAACATATTCAGCATATCAGGCGGAACCGCGCTAGTGGAGACGAAAAGGCTGAATTACGACTCCAAGACAAGAGGAAGTTGGTCTGCAGGGGTTTCATTGTAGATCAAGTGGACGACTTCAGTTGTGGAGAATCTGGGGAGTCTTTCGATGAAATTGAAGCTACCCAACCGAGCTCAAATTACAGTCGATACAATGGCAGGACAAATATCTCAGAAGCTCTGTATCGAACACTGATTATTAACCATCCTGCAATTAGGACCCCCGAATCGAAGTTGTGGTTTCCATGGTTTATCGAAGAAGGTCCAACACATCTCCCGATTCCTCTCCCCGGGTTCGGTCTACGATTGAAGCCAGAAGCATTGTGCGAGCTACAGAAAAACACGCATTATCGCCGAGTATATCAATTCCAAGCAGCCAACAAAGGACTCTCTATAGGAGGATACAGATTGGAAGAACTTACCTCACAAATTGGAGTTAGTTCGTGGCGGGATACTAAGGCCATTTTGAAAACAATCGACTTGATATCCATATCACTAGAAGGGAGGAGACTAATCATCTCCAAGACTGGATTCTTAGGCCTAGCTCCCGAATCGACACAACGTGGCGATGTGATTGCCATACTTTTCGGTTGCAGTTTTCCAGTGATTCTGAGACGTTATGAGGATTCGTACCAGCTCGTTGGCGAGTGCTATGTTGACGGACTTATGGATGGGGAAGTTTTCGACTTGGAAAAAGACAGGGAGTGTCATTTGCAAGAGATAGTACTTTTTTGACAAGCTGAAGGCGGTAGAATTGCATGAAAAGAGACAGGCGTACTTGATCAGTACGGAAAGCTAGATCAATGCAGTATGCCAATCGGGACAGTGACTTTAGGGTTGCGTGCCAACATACCAGACGGCTGTAATAAATAAGAGTACGAGGCATTGCTCAGCGTACACATTACCTCTGACATTATCCCTCCGTCACAAAATCAAAGTGAATGGACCACTTTCACTACATTAATAAGGTTTCACATCTTCTGGCATATTCAAAACATTTTCAAAACGGCAATTTTAAGGCGAGGAAAAAGAATAAAGAGACGCTATACAAGGCAAAGCTTAGATGGTCTGTACGCTAAGCAATGCGGTGTGGTCTTACAAGCCCCATGGCATTGCTTGGTGAGATTTGTACTTAGCCTCTCCAGTCACAAACAGAAATGATGTAGTCACAATTGATGAAAGTCACATGAACAACATAGGTTCGACCCGGGAGGACCTGTAGCGTGTGGACTAGACCAATCTCGTTCATTCGCGCGCTACCATCCAAACTATAATTCCAAGTGACACCCACTGACAGATTTTAGTCTGAGCTCAAAGATCAAAGCTCCAATTTGAGCAACCTAGGTCCGAGATATCTTACCTGGGCCCGTTTTGAGAGTGATGGGTAAAGGTTGTGACATCAAGTCCGGGCGCTTGCTTTTAGGACCCAGGAGCGGAATATGCTACATATAAGGCTTACTACCAGCCGCTCTTCTAGAAGGAAATTGTTTCTAGAGCGACTTCAAGCGTCGGGAGTTATTTCAAACTTGATTTCAGTCAAAGTTTGGACGAGAAAAAGAATACACCGCCATACAAGCCCCGAATAAAACACGCACAGCAGCAAATTATCCCACCAACAAATAAAAATGGCTCGATTCTTCCTCCTGTTCCTCTTCGCCTTCCTAGCAACCGCCAGTAACCCCCTCAGACACCAACGAAGAGGCAGCGCACTAATCCCCTTCAACGCCTTCGACGCCGGCTCCCACAGCTACGCGATCGAATTCCAGATCCTAGGAGAGGATAGCTATCGTTTCTACTGGGAGAACGACATGCACGTGCAGCCCGTGAAGATTTTTGAAGATATCATTGCGCGCTGTGCAAGGCTGGGTAATATCAGTACGCCTGCCACCAGAGAGACAAGCCAGGTAAGCTTGAACCGATGTTGGATTTAAAGGTTGGCGTGAGAGTGCTAATGGAAGTGCAGATGCTGGTAGCGTCACAGTATAAGCAACATGGAGTGGATTTTATCTATACGGATTATGTGGATTATGAAGATCCGATGCAGGCGTGCATTCAGAATATAGAGAACCCAAGCATCCAGCATGATTTCTCGCGCATTGCCAGCGCCCGAGCGGACAGTAATCCTCAGGATGGAGTAGCACGGACAGTACAAATCGAAGCTGCTAAGCCCGAAGCTACGGCCACGAAAGGCGCCGGGAGTATGAAGAGGGCGGGACTTGGCCTTTTGGGAGTGATGGCATGCATTGGTGGGTTTGGCGGTGGACTTGTATTCTAGATCCACGCAACATTGAATAAAACTTTGTCCACATTTGCAAACGAGAACGAAGTACAAAACGAAACAGCTTCGACGGGTAATAGTGCAAAACACACGCAGGGCAAGACAAAGAAAGCTCGCTTGAGCGGAAAAGATCGAGAGGTTGTGTTTCGAGAAGTGTGACGAGTCCAAAACTCGTGGTATCATTCAACAAAGCATCTAAGGAGTGAATGCCGCCCAATAATCTACCGTTCCCAACAAGAAGACCAATTTTACCTCCTCCGTATTCGTGGTGGTGTATCCCCAACGCCAGTCCCATTTTCCAATCCGTCATAATCATCAATCCATTAAACCATCTTACAGTAATTCGCAGGGAAACTGCCTTTCCTGCCTCTCAGCTCGCCATCCCACCAATCGTCTGTGCTGTCTGTCTTCTTGACGACTTTGATCTGGTCTCCTTCTCTGAAACTAAGGTCGCCCTGGCTTTGCCCTTCAAAGGCGTAGATCGCTGTTACGTAGATACCTGAGTTTTGCGAGCCGATCCGTTTTGGTGGCGGGGGCGGTGGCTTCTTCTTTCCGGCGGCTGAGCGTTGGAAGTAATCTCCGCTCGGGCCAGCCGGGGAGTGGGCGGAATATGAGGATACGGGTGTTAGATGGGTGGAGTAGTCGGGGTAGGCGGGTGTGGGTAGGGGCTCCGGAGAGGGAGTTGGTGAAGGAGCCGGCGGAGAGTAAACAGAGATGGAGGTGGAAGATGGAATCCTCCCCATTCGGGGTTGTGGGTTGGGGGATACAGGTGCAGGAGCAATCATTTTGCCTTGTGATGAGGCACGTCTGTTTGCAATACCATTGCGGACGCCAAGGCCGGTTATAGAACCGGATTTCCGTCCACCATCGTCTCCTGTAGCCAAGGGTGTATGGACAGTCTTTCCTCGAGCAATGCAATTGATCCTCTCGATCTGTTCTTTGATAGGATTAAAATCCGAATTCCAGACCCCAATAACGTCATCCATGGGAGGCGGAGGTGAGGGAAACCCTGTTTCTTCGCAGTAGTTGTGTAGTGCGGTATAGTATTGGGCCAGGAGTGTATTCTGGATCATAATTTGTACAGCAAGAAGATGAGGAATTATAGAAAACGCAGCGGCGATAATGGGTGGGAGCTTCTCCCGAAGATTCTCGTCGGCAACTTTGAAAGCCTGAAGGATGGTCAGTAAAGTAGTTTTGAAGGGTATCATAATAATCATACGTCTGCAGCACCGGCCAGATCTTCCTCTGCTTTGGCCAAAGCAGCATTTTCACGATCTGTTCGTTTCAGTTTCTTGGTCTGCAGATTGTTGACCTTGTCGATATAGCGTTCCCAATCAACTCTTTTATTTTCCCTCTTCTTTATTGTCTTTCGTAAAGGTTGGAGGAATTCCTTGGCATCGCCCGCAGGTCTAATAATTCGAGAATCCATCATGACGACTTCTTCGAGTAAATCGGTCTTCAAGTCCGTGTAGACGCCCTTTAATTTGGTGGTGCGCTCTACTTGTTCTCGAGGTGTGATGACGGGGTCGTGGCCGTGTCCATCGCTGGCCCCAACAATGGGATCATAAAGCTCCTCGAACACCGTGACGGTCCCCAGTTGTATGTTGAGAATGGAAACCCATGAGTCTCTCCAGGCTTTTGATGCTTCGATTATCTGGCAGAAGAGGTCAGCGAGCGGGTTCTCTCACAATCTCTATACGGGGCGGGACCTTTGCGACTGACCTTGGTGAGCATTTTATCAGCATCCTCGAAATCATTGAGTAGCACTGAGACCTTGGCCGTATTCTCGCCGCCCTTTCCCCTGGCCTTTGCGATCTGACGCTGCATGGAATTCATGGTGGAGGCAATTCGGAGGCAATTCGTTGTGTTTAGGTGTTATGTGGGTAGTGACAGATTTTGGACCAGGTAGAGGTATAGTGGGTGAGAGATGGCAGAGCGGATTAAAGAGACTGGGAAGAGGAGGCGTAAGAAAAACAACAACTGGGCCGCAGGATGTCAATTATTAGCAAAGCCGCAGAACACAGCCTCGCCACGATTGGAAAAGAATGGCTGCCGATTGCGAGTGAGCGCGGGAGGATGGGGGTGGTGGTGAGCCTTCAATACTGCTGCGGTCTGATGGTGGCACAAGCTTGCCCATGGATGGTCGTGTGGAGAGGTGCTGAAACAGGTTCGCGGGGCTGTTCATGGGCCAGATGGTGTTTGTGCGTGCAGAGCAGTGGGTTCTTGTGAATCCATCCGGCGGGCAACCTGCGCCTAAAGCAACATTCCCGACCTGCGCGACAAGTAGCAATAATCGTTGGATAGAAGATGCTGTACAAAAACGAGCGGTTTGCGGATAATCAAGCAATGAGCAGGGGCCACAGTTCAAGGAGATTTATTAAATAAAGTTCGTCTTATTCCGCTGTCATATGGAACACGAATTCGCTCTGCCAAGTTTGATCTATTTTGGGAAATAGCAGCACGTGACTCTTATCGATCTCGCGTTTTGGAAAGCGCGTCCCACTCGCGTCGACCTTCAAGAAGGAGGACTTTGGTTTCAAGCACTTCAACTTCACCTCATCACAGCTTACAACTTCCACCGACCAATCAATAAGCTGTATGTCATGACGATCGCCTGGCTAAGAATTCACTATGGCAGCAGTGCCGGCGTCCTTGGATGTGCCCCCGACACAAACAACCGCACCCGTCCTTGAGTACCGCTGTCTCTTCACCCCGGATCTACGAAAGAAGCAGAAAAAATGGCAGGATGGACGGCTGAAACTCCACACTTTCAACAGCAAGGTTGTGGTCTACGATGATAGAGCAAATATTGTCGGCGACACACATTGGCGAGAGGGGTCGCAGCTCGAGGATGGAGATGAAATAGAGCTGGAGCGAGGCGGCTTCCTGGTCCAGGTCGGCGAATATCTCGAAAAGAGAGATCAAGATTTGTCCGAGCTCGTTGATAAGCGGAAAAAGGAGAAAGGTGAAAGAGCCGCAGCTAAGCTTGCAGCATCTCCCGCAGTGGGCCGCTCCCAGGCACTGAGCACTCCGGCACCTCACCTCAAACCGAAGGCTCTGAATACGCTTTTGACACCTAGTGGCCACTATGGCAGAGCATCAGTATCAAATGCCTCTCCATTCGAGGAGAGACAACGCCTCGACGGTTTGGGAGGCGGGAACGAGAACGAACGACCGTCCAAAAGAAGAAAGCAAGTGGAATCTACACAGAGCAAGAACGGCTATGCACAAAATCTAATGGGCGCTTCTTTATCACTTTCATCTTCGAGACCTCCAGGCACGGCATCAATACAATACGAACCTTTCAAGACTAAGCCAGCCATGTCACGGCCGCCGCCGCAGACCATTGATCTCACCTTTGACGATGACGAAGATGATGAAATTCAAAAGCCCATACAGCCAAGTAGGAGAGCTAGACCGTTGAAGACGAAGCGGCATAGGTCTCCTCCGCCCAGAAGTACATACGCCGGCAATCTCACAGGAGTCGCTTTGACATTATCACGACCCGAACCTGTGTCTCCTAAGCGTATCAATACAATGGGCATCAAGTCAAACCTTAGGGCACATGAGGGCGTCACAGAATTTTTCACGGAAGATGACGATAGTGCTCTGGACATTCGTTCTTCTCCGCATCAAATTCCAGCTGCGAAGACGAGAGAGCCAACAAAAAAGCCCAAGCTCACAAAGTCGAAGCCCATAAGTCATTCGCCGTCTTCCTCTCCACCACCTATAGCGCGTGCAAAGACAGCAAAACACACAAGGGAGGAGCCGGTTGATGTTTCTCGCTCAAGTTCACCCGTAACGCGCCCTACTTCCAAAAAAACCAAACCTGTACCTTCTTCTAAGCGGAAGGAGACGATTAATCGTTCTCGCTCCTCTTCTCCAATGATGGAAGTCCCACGGAGACAAAATCTCACCGCATCTCTCTCGAGGGTCGCAAACAGAGATGTTATTCCGGGCTCTGCTGAGCAGCCGGTTTCTGCACTGCGAATCAAGGCCAGACCTCCGCGGAAAATGATGATGCTCATGGATCGCCCGAGCTCTAGATCATCTTTGAATCGCGATTCGACTTCCAAAGCCATACCGAAGCAAAGACGACCAGAAGAATCCGATGAGCCAGTACTTTCTCAGGCAACTGAGCATCTGAATGCGTTCTGTCAAAGGCAGGAAGAACGATTACAAGCTCGTGTCAATGGGAATCGGCCAAGAATTAACTTGGACCTGGATGATTTTGACTCTTCACCACTAGACAGCGGAATCAGCCATCAGGCTATCGATAATATGTTAACGCGTAAGCCAGTTGCAGCCCAGCCCTCGGCGCCTACGTCAAATGAACCTGAAATCATTCCGGTGGTCTCGTCAAAGGTTCGAAATATGGGATCAACAAAAGCTGTAGGCAATGCAATCCAAGCTGAAACAATAGACAAACCCATCACCGAAAGGCGCGAATCTGTTAAAGTGAATCGCATCGCTTCCAATCAGCGTGCATCCGAGGGCCAAGATACGGGAGGCCAGGAGGAAATTCCTATTCCTTCTATACCAATGGCGGAGGCCAATACCAAACTCGAGACCTTGAAGACGATAGCAATATCAAATCCTGCGAATTTCATTGATGAAAGCAAGATCGCGACTCCCCTTACACCAATCGTCCAAACACCAGCTCCGTGGGTTTCTTTGTCCAATGTCGTTGCTGGAAAAGCTCCATCTCCTCGAGCAGTTAGGGAGAAAGAAAGACTTATACCTGAGACCTCACCAGAAATTGTGGCCGAGACTCGGTTGCCGCAGCAAGCCGCGGTCGAAAACGAACAGTCTTTGCCCAAAATCACTCCAAAAAAGCAGTCTCGAGCCCCTAAGCCCCCAAAAGGTATCAACGGTGACATTGAGTCTGCGACGGAATATTTTCGGGCTATTGTGAAATCTTCCTCTGCGTCTGAAATGCAGGTCGATGATATTCCTGACGCCTCTTCGCACACCGAAGAGACGGTGACAGATCGGAATGAGAAGGCTATGGATGAGGTCTCAGATTTTGAAAAATCAAATTCAGTCTCAATTGAACCTGAGCTTGAGAAGTCACCGAAACCACGCCCGATTGAACAAGCTTCGCCGAAGGAAAGCGGGGAAATGGGTGGGCTTGGGTTTCATTCAGCTCAAAATATTCATGTGGCATCTGAAGAGGCAGGCAAAACCTTGACCAGCACAGATAACGCGGGGATGGGCCCCCAAAAAGCGAAATTGCTCAACCCCGCAACACGTGGGAAATCACTCCAGAAGACCGTCGCCGAAGCCAACGATGCTATGGCTCAAGCGTTAAGAGCTATGCCACCGCCCCTTATTCGACCACGCATATTGAGCCGGCCCGCAGGGCAGCCAATCTTAGCCAGGGATGAAGCCCTAATAGAGGGGCAAATAGAAAGCGGTCCCGATAGTGTACCCCTCTCCGGCCCGTGGAGTAGAGAAGCGTTTGATTTATTCGGCTCTTGGAGGCCTCCCGCCAGAGAAGCAATCGTGGGAAATGTAGCTGGCTAGCTGATTATACTGAATTGCAAATGTTTGGCAGAACGCCTACTCGGTGTAACATTAAGGTGAACCCTACAAATCAACCTTAATCCCGTATTCTGCCACCCTGCTCAATCAAACTCAGTCCTTAGTGGCAAGATGTTTTGAAACAAGCTAAAATTAAGCTCAAACAGAGGCTTCACGAGATTCTCACGGGTGAATGAGGCTGATTACGGTGGCAAAAACCTAAGGCTGACGAACAGGAGGCCTCCGCTAAATTTTCCTGGGAAAACGTTGAGGGTGTTGGGAAGGTTGCCATTCGACGTTTGAAGCATTCTGAAACGGACGCCCTCTGCTAGTCTTGTTATCCCGTTCTCGTGCTTCGCCACTGACCATCGTGTCGCCTGTTTTTATTGCCTCTCATGTCGTCGATGATGCGGATTTGGGTCAAAGTTGTCGCTAACGATACTTGCGTTGTGAAATCCAGTGGCTGGCGAGCGCCGCTCATCTCCGTATGTGCTGGCTGGTGCTTACGCACAGCCACGCGCTTGACCAATTTGCACTCGCTGCACCCGAAGTCTCTTCATTTTCGATACTCAGCGCCCCAAAGATGCCATCATCGACGGGTCATTTGGCGTCGACAGGCTTCACGCGCAAGCAAATTTGCTATACGGTGAGTTCACAAGACGCACAACGATTGGTTCATGGAAGCATTTGCACTTCGGCCGCGCATGCAAAAGACCTAATTCCTGACACACCGACAGCCTGCCTTCAGGTTGGCTCGGCTGAGGGCGCCCGTCGCCCTTCACCAGCCCAGAATGCCTCAACAGTGAGCCTCGCGCAGCAGAGCTTAAAAGGAAGCCACCCCCCCTCGCCCACAGTTAAGTTATATTTCCTGTCGTGTTCATTATTGTCGTGAGACAACCTATCTCCATCTTTCTTTATAAAACTGAGAATCCCCCTCCGCGGTCAACACTTCATCGTGTTGGTCCGCATCTGACCCCTCAACCCACCGTAGCCTCGACTCTCTTCAACCATCAACGCCCCAGCCTCACTCTCACTTCACAGTTTACAGACCGATCACCTTCAGGAGATGGCGCCATCTAACTCTTCGAGGCATGACCATGCCAACCTGACCATCAGAACATCGTTCCAACCGGCCCAAGCACCTCCAGCCCCGCAAAGCACAACCTCTTCGACACCCGAACAGCCTTACCCCAAATACCCAATACCCATACCCGTCGAGAAACAAGAGAAGGCGTTGAAGCTTTACAAGATCTACCTAGCAGCCAGATACGAAGAAGAGTTGACACAACGACAACTTGATCCGTCATCTGCCATTAGCAATCACCATGGCTATTACCTTAGTGTACCAGGAACGCCGGCGCCTCGCTCTGCTACATCTCGCACATCTTCGAAGCAGCGTCGCAGAGCAGCATCAGTCTCGACCTCTGCCTGGGGCGGGGCGACCGAAATGTCATCGGTCATGTCGTTCGATGGCAACGAAAGTCCGTCGTCAGCCAAGAAGGCCGAACTGAGCACCTTCGATGGAAAGAAAGTCAAACAGCGGACGAGACAAAAGTTTCCTAAAGCAGCCAAAGCAAAGACGGCTCTGATTCGTCATCTTGGGTCGTGTTGGGTGTGTAATAAGCGCAGGGTCCCGGTAAGCTAGTCTTCACTTACTATATTTAAGCTTCTTCTAATTGTGGATTCAAGTGTGATCTAGAAGAACATCACGATATCCAGACTCTCGAGAGACTTAAGCAAGCTGGATCAAAAAGGCATAGCCACCGTTCGAAACATCAATCGCAATCTCCAATCCCACAACAAAATGCTACGCCTGTGTCAGGAGAACAGCCTGTGGCACAAATGGACGCATTGTTTGGTCTTGGTCAGAACGAAGAGCTTCAGACATCAACACCCTTCGACATGTCCCACCTCGATATCCAATCCCCCGCTTACGGCGAGCCCCTCCAAGATATATCTGCCCCTGCAACATCCTACTACCCCAACTCGACCTCTCCGCCCTTGACTCAAATCCCTATGCCAACTACCAAAATGGCAACATGTTCCCAATTGGCACTCGCCGCCTCGACGGCTTCTTCCAATGTAACCACCTCTCCGCCCTGTGTTTCGAATACTTCGACACAATCGAGAACTTACAATTACATTTTGAGATGTCCCATTTCTCATTCACACGTCTCAACCCCGCGCACCGCTTTGTCTGCTCCTCCTGCCAATACATGAACGATCTTCCTACTGGCCCCTGCTACAACTGCTCGCAAGGCCCCATCGGGACCTGGATATACGGCAGCTACATCCGCACCCCCGACTACCCACGCTACTCGCCCTCCCCCTCCGACCTCCCTCTCAACCTCAACCTCCACCCCTCTTCCGCCTCCGCCTCCAACTCAACCCCCTACTACCCCCACCGCCTACTCACCCGACCCAGATATGACGGGCGGCAACTTCAACAACACAGGAAACTACAACTACCAGCCTGACAACACATACGGAGGCCCAAGCCAAGGCTATGAATACAACCCTTACTCTAACAACTCTACCCCAAACAACACGCATTTCCAAGGCGGTTTCCAGCGCGCTTGGCACGTCGTCGAGGAGAAGTCGTCCCCTTACTCGCCACGCTGGCAAACGCTCCTCTCCTTTGTCACCCTCCTATTCCTAACAATATCACTCTTCTTCTCCTACACCTCTATCCGCTGCAAAGAACACCTGCAGACCAACCTGCCCGTCATAGGCTTCCTCGGCATCGTGGCCTCTTTCGCGATGTGCTCGAGCGTTAAGCATTTCACTGTGCAGCGCGTACGATGTGTCAGGAAATGTCCGTTGAGAGGGGTGAAGATGGCGCCGGATGGTCATGGGTGGGGTCGTGCTGGGGTGGTTTACTCATGACATGGTATGATATGATTATGGTTTATGGTTTATGGATGGTGCAAAATTTCCTTTTCGTGTATATAGTTTCGTGCACGTGTATCATACCAGCACTTCCTCGGGTACAAAAGGGGGAAGGAAGGACGTTGTGTTAGAGCACGGGCGTTGGTTGAATATATCGATGTTTGAACGTACGGCCCCTCAAAAATGTCCAATGTGAAAACCAAGTGGTGCTTAACTCGTTTTCGTGGGTTTCTTGCTTGGTTCACATCCAACGAACTTTGTTGTAGTTTCGATATCTGGGTCTTAGGCTGCCATGTTCTCTGCTCTTGTTGGGTGGGTACAAATGTTTGAATGTGAGAAACGTGGAGGCCCTGAAGCTCAGTCTCCAATGTCTCACTTGGCTTCGATGCACTGGTTAGGGGTAGAGCCTTGAGGGAAAAGCGACAAGCCCAGTCTATCTTCGACGAGCCATCGGAAAGTGGTCAAGGTTTCTGGAGGTCTTGCAACAACATTTTCACGACCTGCTCTTGTATTGTTTCGTTCTGCATTTGTTCTGTCGCTTTCGCCTGTTTGCAGACTGATCATGAGGGTTTTCAAAGATATTGACGGCATGCCAGCTTCAATGAAGTAAGAGCAAGCGGAATTGTTCGCCGTACAGAATACCTATGCCTTGGCTCTTGGAGCCACTTCCTCGTGAGTAATTCACCATGAAGTATCAGGTTCGAAGAGATTTCGATATGCCACAGGTCATGAGACATTTTCAACGCGCGAAAATCACCTCAATATATCAGCTTTTGATGTCGAAGGCGCCAAGATGCACAGTGACCGAAGCTTGGAGCTCTTGCAACGTGAAGATTTTCAGCTAGTCGCGCTTTGTAATGGCCAAGTACATACCGACCAAGATGCTCCCTCATCTAGGTTCAAAATCAACGAGCAGCTTGTATTATTGCCCTGCATTTACCAACAACACATTCCTTCCCATGCTTCACTACCGCGAAGTGTGGATCACCATCTCGCCACAACCAACGCACAGCCAAAGTCACAGGCAACACCGACGGCCGCGCGAAAACAACTTCGAGCTCGAACGGCTGCTGTGAATGCCATACAGTCTGACGGGCAGTCTGGACACTGTCGACATCCGCGACGTTGTCTACGAGCTGCTGCAAAACCAGAGCAGCGACATGATTGCCGTGAGCAATCACAGATTTGAACCCGAAGAGCTTTGCGCCGAGTGCGGACACGTGGATTGGATTGTAGTCTTTGGAGCAGGCTGCCCAGCGTCGCGGATCCGAAGGCGTCATGGATAGTGCTTGCCCAGGCGATGACTGGATGGAAGTCTGCAAATTTGGCTTCGATTCTTCATTCGGCGCGGGCTGGTATTGCGGCTGGTGCGAAGACGGTAGGAACTGAAGAAACCACGATTCTTGCTCAAGGACGAGAACATCATCTAGTAGAATCTGAGTAGTGATGAAGAACTCAACACCTCGTTTTCGCCGATAGCCGGGATTCGCAGCGCCGCCGAAGGATGCCAGATACAATAGTCTGTCCGACTGCGACGCTGTTTTCAACGATGGGAAGTCTCGACATAGCTTTGGCTTGTGGAAGCGGATGATGTTTTTGGTGTTGACGGCACCGAGCGGCTTGATGGGGCATTCACGAGCGGCGAGGATGGAGATGGTTAGAGGGACCGTTGCAGCTACCAGGAAAAACGGATTCGTGGATTGGGTCTTCTCCTCCCGTATGGCAGATTGGAATCGCTTGATGTCCTCGGAGGTGAACTGCAGTTTTCCCCTTGCTGTGATTTTTGGAAGGGCGAAGGTCTGGGAGGAGCTTGTGCTTGGCTGGAGAGATGGGCTGTAGCCTAAGATTGCGAACACATGTTTTACGAGTGCGTGCAAGGCGAGAATCCAGCAGTCTCTTGAGGTGAGATGGTTTGGAGACCGCGGTAACGTGATCTGGATAGAGGGCTCGGTGGAGGAGGCATCCTGGGGTGGTTGTCGTCTGTGAGGCAATATCCATAGAGCTGCGCTGAGCACAGCCACCACGGAAGCGAAACTGGTCAGAACAGGATACAGGTAGAAATTCATTGCACCTTTTCCTATCAGATCTGAGGATCAGCACAATGGAGATGAGGATGAGGTCGCAAATTGTATGTACGTAGTTTAGACGAGAGAGCTAACAATACATGCGCATTAGTGAGACGCTAGCACAATCCATCACAGCGGATCGTGCCGCCCAACTTCCATAAATAAACACTTCATTCTTCTACTGCAATCACTATTCCGGTCTTCTCAAATATTGAGTAACTTTTGGCCTTTCATGCTTGAAGTCAAGCTTAGCTCAAGTTTGCCTGAACGTATTTATATGTTCTCTCTAAATATCTTCCCCTACGCTGTCACGCTAGCCGGACTCCTTGGACCTACAGTCCAAACACTTATATTACTCTCCACCGCACGCGCACTACTTCCATTCTTTACCATCTCAATCGCGAGAGACGCAACGAAGCTCGAGAGGTAGAGTCGATAGGATGAACTTGGGTTTAAATTGTCAGTAGCACTGGTGACCTGGCTGCTGGGGATGTCGGCCGTCTCCGAGAACATCGTATAGATCGTCGAGCTGGAGCTGGAGAGTTCATTTGTTATCGGTAGCATTTTATCGGTATTTGAGCTGGGTCTTAGATCGCCGGTACTGCTGGTGATCTGGCTGTTGGGAATGTTGGCCGTCTCTGAGAACATCGTGTAGACTGTTGAGCTCGAGCTAGTAATCTCAGTCATTGTCGACAGCATTCTGTGGGTGTCTGAGCTTGAAATTGAGCTGATGATTTCGTTCGTTATCGGTACCAGGGTATAGATCTTTGAGCTCGAGCTTAAGTTTGTGATCTCATTCGTGATGGGCACCATTGTGTAGAAGGTTGGGCTTGAGGTAGTGGGGTCGGCCCTCGCTTTCGCCTTGGTGTACGAAATGTAGCATGTTGTTTTGTTGTCGAAGGCCCATGCAATGGCGGAATCGCAGCTGGTGGTTGCTAGTGTATAGGAGTTGCTTGGTGGCGGGGTAGGGTAGAGAGTGTTGCTGGATAATGGTGTTGGTGTTGTTTCGGCAGGGGCTTCCGTAGAGGTTGGGTTTCCTTGTTCGACTTCAAGCGGTCCCAATGAGGTTGACAGTGGTACCTTTTTGACGAAGGAAGTCAGACTTGCTGTTTTCGTTCGGCCGGGCACTAGAGTGGGGAAGATTTCGAATAGTGCTGTTGCTGTGGCGTGTGTCGCTGATGTGATGGAATCTGGGGTTGAGGTATCGAGGGGTGTTTGTAAACCTGACGTGGAGACACTGGAGATAAGAGATTCCAAAGAGTTTGCTTGCGGTATCATAACTGCAGATAGTGCCACTAGATTATAGACTCTCATGGTTGGGTATGAGACTACCTAAATATATTGGAGTTCGCTTTCATACGAGCCGTGCTGCTCAAGTCTCTTGCTAGAGATTGGAAGCTCAATTCAACTCGAGTGGAATGCTAAGTATTAAGCCTGTCAGAGGTGATTTTGGACGTTGCCTCGATTTCAAAATAGCAGACTTTCCCATTGTGACACACCCGTGTATCTGCCTTCTCGGCGGGTTTCTGCTTGTCGTGCAATGGTTTGGAGGCTGAGCAAACTTCACTCCAACCTTGAATACTACCAATTTTTGATTTTGCCTGCAGAATGGCCAATCATGGCACGGAGATGTGACATCCGCGACGTTTTCGAAGAAGGGTTTTGAAATATGGCTACTTGCAGGAAGTGTTGCACAAGCAGATGGTGCGTTGCATTGATGCCCGACCTAGGCCTTTCGGAACGTTGAGGTACTGACCTGTTTTCTGTCAGTGCCTCTCTGATAATTTTCTTCCAGTCTCCAGAAGCATTTTGCTTCTGGCTTTTCAAGTCACAGTTCCTGAAACAGCCATCTTCAGTTCATCCGATACTTGCTCCTGTTTCGTGAACTTTGTCATCACACGATGGGGCGGAAGCAGGAATTCTTTCCGTTGAATGTCTTTCCAAAGACCACTGACGAGGGGGCCAAATGGACGGGTACCGCTCAGGAAATTGAGGATCTAGGTGACTATTCTCTCGTGCCACCATCTTCCTCTTCGTCGAGCCACCCTTTACGCTCGCCAAGAGGCAACGATACTTACCAGAAGCCATCAAGTCTTAAAGTTGCCGGCCGGCTTGAGAACTTTTACAACTCCTGGGCAACAGATTGGTGGCTGTTGGAACTAGTAGCCCTGATACTGGCTGCCATGAGCCTGGCAGCCATCATCGTTCTTCTCTTTACGCTTCAGAACAAAAGACTTCCTAATTGGCCATTTGGGCTTACATTGAATTCGCTGCTATCCGGTTTGGCGCAGCTTCTCACTGCGGGGTTGATGACAGCGCTTGTGGGTACCTTGAGCCAGCAGAAATGGCTTTGGTTCAGAAAATCTCGGAAGCCGTTGACGGATTTCGCGAAGTTCGATGATGCAAGTAGGGGCCCCGTGGGAAGCTTTCAGCTCCTGCGTAGCACATCCACATTTACGTGAGTTGAAAAGTTGTATAGTCTGATTGTAGTTTTCTAATAAGTATCAGTTACTTTGGGACCACAAGTGCTCTGGCTATCATTGCTCTGCAAGTCTTAAGTCCCTTGCTCCAACAAGTCGTCTCGTATTCTACGAAGTGGGAGGCAAGTCCAAAGCCCGCTGCTACTATTTCTCGCTGTATGCGATACTATGATGTGGATGCTTTGAGCCCGAATAGCTGTACGTCCATGTTCTGACTTTCAGTAAGATGTAGCTAACGAGTCCAAAACAGTGGGGCAAACGTATCCCTCCAACCCGTTCAAGGCTGGGATTTACAACGGTCTATACAACAACAAAACATCTTTGTCAGATAATCAACCAGTTTGCTCCAGCGGTAGGTGTTCTTGGCCGGCGTACTCAACATTGGCAGTGTGCGCATACGTCGCAGATGTGTCCAAGTATATCCAGACACATACTTATGCTTCTGACGGATTCAACGAAACGAAATTTTACACGCTTCCCGGAGGAGTCCTTCTTGCCACAGGAAGCGAAATGATGAGCCTGAAGACAGTTGGCTCAACCAACCCAGATGGGATTAAGTCCCTATTATTCCAAGACATAACTTCGTTGAGCAATTTCTACACCTTTTTCATCTCCAACAAGACCGGAAGTCCGACTCTACTAGAGACTTCCCTTCAACTCTGCGCTCAAACACTCAATACTACGGTATTGAATGGAACAACGCAGACCATGGAACTGTCCAGGTCCACTGCATTGAGTCACGTTTCTGGATGGCATGTGAGCATCCCCAACGACAACAGTACATACGCGATGGGCGACTATTCCTTCCGCTCCATATCAAACTTTCTTGCTCTCATCTTCCAAGGCAGCTACAGCATCTACGCGAATGGAACAATAAACTACGACACAGATGCCATTGAAGTCCTTGTGGACGCACTTCTTACCGAGCCCTACGACCAGGAAGCCATGGCGAGCTTTCTGAATGGATTTACCATAAGCATGACAAACTCGTAAGGAATCCGCCTTCTTCTAAGAAAGCCCTCCCCAACACTTGCCAAATTGTCAAACAAGAAATACCTTCAGGGTTCCTCGTTGTCCATGGAAATTCCAAGACATGAAGAACGAAGATAAAAGCTAACAGAGAAAACATCACAGACTAAGAAAAAGCGGCACAGACAACACCTACAACAAAACTGTCAACGGTACCGCATACATCCCCATAATCTACGTACAAGTAAACTGGGCCTGGCTGGCGCTACCCTGCCTCCTGGTCCTGCTCACATTCATCAGCCTCTTCGCCACGATACTACAAAACCAACATAGCGGATACGGAGTATGGAAATCTTCAAGCACAATCGCGATACTGGCTCTGAGCGCGGATACTAGACGGGAAATTGGGAGGTTGGGGAAGGTTTTGGAGGCTGATGGGAAGGCGGGGGAGGTGAAGGTTAGCATGC
>QGMK01000538.1:0-22278 GCA_007825345.1 Lachnellula suecica
GGAAATTTAGGATAGAGGAGGTTGGGGTGATGAAGGAGTATTCCAAATCAGCGCATCAGGACATATGAGATGCGAATAAGCTGTTCGTAAGCCTGATTAGGTACGACGGGCAGTTGAGCCGCAACCCAGCTCTTCCACAGGTGTTCTCTGAATACCGCCTGGCCTGCAGCAGTATCGAGTCTCTCTCGAATACGTTCGACTGGACCCAATTTCGTTCGAGTATATTCGCAGTACTGATGGTATCTCGCGATACTGGCGATATCGATAAGGAAGGCGGGGGTATCAAGGAGGAAGTCGGTATGCGACCGGGAGAATGTGGGATGGGAAGGAGGGATGGTAATCGACGACAAGGATCAACCTTATTCACGAAGACTCGGAGCTTAAGATGGCGCCGGCGGAGGGTGCAAGATCTTGATGAGGCCGGTAATAATAGATGTATTACTCAAAATGCGGGAGGGAGGAGGTGGCGGTGGTGGTGTATCACCGAGAGAGAGAGTTCGGATTGCTGCGTGTTGGATGCTGGGACGAGATCTGCAGCGATGGAGGGGAGGATTGACCTGAGTCGAATGGAAGAAGGAAGGGGCGACGGGGGGCCCTGGGTAGTGTGACGATAAGCGAAGAGGGCTTACGAATTACAGCTGCAGGAGGGGGCAACACGGGCTCTGGACAGAGTCTTTCAGGGAGGGGCAGAGGGTTGAATTTAAAAGGAGTAGGAATAGGGCCGTGTGGGATTGCTGTGATCATACACGATCGGGGGGGGGGGGTGGTAATCGGTAAAGGAAAGGCGTCCAAGTAAGAGCGGTGCATACCTGGACTGCTACCTTCATTGATACCGGCCTAGCTGGGACCGAACGGGAAGTCTTGTGGTTGAGGTCTCCCAAGTGCAAGTCTGCAAGTACAGTTCACTGGTGCTTGGACGAGGCGGAACTTGGAAAGCGGCAACTCGGGGGGAGAGGGGCATGTTCAGGCGGGTCATCGCCCGTCTTTTAGTGCTCTCTAGCCCCCTCCCAGGCTGGCGCCAGCACTGTTTCATAGTTCTTCGTTCCTGGAATGTGCCTGTCCTTACCGAATGGGGCTCAGCTTGCAGGCCGAACTGCTGCACTGCATTGCCTCATCACCAATACCCAGAAAAGCCAGACCCCTCTATCCGGTGGAGCACAGGTGGACTGTGCTATCGGAGCAATATATGATCAAGGCGTGCTGCAAATACGATTCCCACGGGAATCTATGTGCATCGAGCTACAAGTGAGCGACAATCGATACAACTGTGTTTTGTACTTCCAAAAGCCCAGCCATGATCACGTATCCATTCGCTGGTCCCAACTACCTAGGCGGGATCATGTCATGCTCTTCCCAGACACGGCTTTTATCGGGTGTGGTGGTGGTGGTGGCATGTGCTCGATAAGGATTAGGAGGGGCCTGGAGGGGCAGGGCGCAGGCCCACCGAACTACACCGCCAGCCTCTTCCTCCTTAGACTGCACGAAGTAGTATTGGTATATGACTGGATCCAACAAAAGGATTACGCCAAGTACGTGTGCGAAGCGTCTTGTGAAACGCCCGTGGACCACCACATCCTCCAACATCAGCTCTGGGTACGAGAAAGTATGTATATACTCGGCACGACAGTTCCGTTATCCCAGCTTCCGATCTCACCCACGCGTTTGGGTTGACAGATGGTGACCCAACTTTTGTGACACCATCCTTGCGGTACCTGCACTTCAGCTCAGGTCCAGGCGGCTGTGCCAGAAATATTACACATAATATACTTTCTCCGTCTGCCCTGGCACGAAAGATACTTTACATCATCTGGTCAGTATATCTAGCACGCTTTCCCTGCCCTAGCCAACCAGTATTAGAAGTTCGAGTCAGCGCCAGCCCATGACCGAAACGCCACATTCGAAGCAAACATGCTTGGCGCTTCCCCAAAATCTGCGCATGCAAGGCACAAGAAGTCCAGATGATGATCCGGGACAAGGCACTCGAAGACTCATTGGTCACCATATAATAAGCTGACAGGTAAGCTTGAAGCGTCGTTATTGTGCATTCTATAGTCAAGTGGTGATATGGGGTTGCACTGCAGTCTTTCAGCCACATCTGCCCTCTCTTTGGCTGTTGTGGCAGCCCAACAACCAAGTGGGGATCGAATGGAACCCTGACAGCAGTTGGCATGCAGTCCATGTTTGTCAGTCCCTGGTTCCTGGTACCCACCTATAGAGTACGGTATAGAAATATGAAATCACCCAAATCAGAAAATTTCCATATTCTAGCGACTACAATACACCCGAAGCTCTTAGTGACAGTTCACTTGCGTCAAATTTGAATCCTTCATTATTTCAGATATAATTCGATATCTCCGCATCGACTCTTCTGAATGAATGGTTCGGAGTAAGGGGTATGAGGGGTGTTTCTAGTCATCTTCCGCCTTTGGCGCCGGTTATCATTGAGGTTGAACCAGTTGGAAATTTCAATATCCGTCTGATGTGCCCGTTGTCAACTCGAACGGGGCGCCATACTTTTCACAAGTGTGAGGCTTGCGCTAAGAAATAAATCACTGAGTCATAGGTCAGAACAGTAGGATCTGTCTTGAAGCACGGGGTCGGAGAAAAGTTTCCTCTCATAACGAAGTGTTGGCATTTCTCCGTCAGGAATGGCGGCAATTTCCGTGTTCCTGCTGAGAGCTACTGTAGTACAGGGCACCCAGAGGCACCCTCCCCACGGTTTCTGGGTACCTGCTTGTCATGATGCACGCCGCTAGGTTCTGCCCCAGTCTCCACTTCGCCCGCCAGGTACGGGTAGGGCTGGTACTTAGTGCCCTACCTTTGCCAACTACCTCATCTTCTTTGCTGCTAGAGTTATCATCTGCTCATGACGATTGCCCAGAAGAATTATTTCCGCCAAACGTCAGCTAGGCCGGGACTTGCCGTAAAGTAGGCTTATGCTTTATTTGCATGTCATCGTCTAATAAGCCAATAGAGCTATCAAGACTTTACAACGTATTTGCCGCGCGGTCTTTTTCAAAGCCATGACTTCGGGAGTTCACACAATTGAGGGCCTAGACGCCACTTTCCCACTACCAATGATGTATTTTTTTTCAATCATCTGATTATTTATGACTTCAAAATGATACAGAATGATTATCCAAGCTAAACATAACGCATTTGGACGTTTGCACGCTGTCGATACTTTTCATTTCATGCTCGTCTCACTGACCAGTGCCCTGATATCGGTTTTGTAAGCATTCCGATTAAAAGGCACTTTCCAAAACACCGCCAGGTGAAACCAAAAAAAAATGCATGACTTCGGCATGTAAGCCTAAGAACTGTTTGTCTATTTCGGCGAACACTGCTTCGAAGCAACTCTTCTGTCGCGCTAAATCACATGATCTACCAACTCTCATCGAACCCACTCATCTGTCTCACTTCACTTCACCGTTACCCAAAGCAACGTTTCGTGTCTTCTCATAAACCCTACTACTCACTCAAGTTTTTCATAACATATCCTCGAGCAGTAGATTGATCTGATTCCACAATGCAGAAACCGTAGATTATCTGCTTTGGAACTATTCCTACTCTACTGTGAGCTGTACAGTAGGCGTTTGATTAATCAGCGCTCAGCACTAAGGATTCGATGTAAAAGCTCCGAGCTCTCCGAGCTCGTCCGAGGTAACTATTCTATTCCTTCGTGGATGATCTAAATTCAGGGTATATATTCTGCTATTTCTTGTCTTCCCTCAGTGACAACTCAAGTTAACAATCTCTCTTACTTCTATTCGAATTCTCGTCTTTGGAACTACTCTCTAGACCATCTCATAATGTCACACCTTAAATCATACGCCTACCCCGGAATGGGGGAGTTTGCACTAGAGCACATGTCATACAGTCAAGCAATCCGTGTCGGCGATCGAATCATCTGCTCCGGGCAAGGAGGCTGGGACCCGTCACCAAAAGAAATCGACGTAACGAAGTTCATCAAAGAGGATCTCATGGAAGAGATCGACCAAGCGTTCTCCAATGTTGACCATAATCTCAAGCATGCTGGTGGGAAAGGCTGGGAGCAAGTCTATAAGGTTGTCACCTACAGCACAAACATCAAGCCCCAGCACGATCGGATTGTTGCGAATTTGAGGAAGTGGATGCCGAATCATACCGCTGTTTGGACGCAGGTTGGGGTTGCTCACCTGGGAACTGAGGAGATGCATTTTGAGATCGAGGTTGAGGCTTTTGATAAGGAAGGGGCGGAGGCGGTTTCGAAGACGGAGGCGTGAGCAGCTTAATTGAGAACGGATATTAATTCTGCGCATTACCCATACCCTTTGGCCAGTTATCTCCAAACGATACATTCTGTAAATATACCTGAAGCTTAGTTCAATATTGGTGACATGAAAAGAATTTTCAAATTCTATAACTAGGTCACGCGAACCATTCTGAGGTTCTTGCTAGAAAGCTTTCCACAAGTCAGAATATCTCGGGTATATGGATTACTATGATGGGTCCATCATAATGCTGAAATTAAAATAGAATATTTGGCAGACTACACATTGTGCGGAGCAGGTATGTACTATGAGTTCCGCTTGTGTTACCAGAAGCACAGCCCATGTCCGAAGAACACCCCGATCAAAACCCTGCGATCCACCCAAATATTTGCCGATCCTTTATTTGCCAAGTTTGGTGAACGTAACTTAGAGAGTAAAACTCATAACATATCCTACCCCTGGCCAAACACTTCCCAGATGGCGTTCAAAAAATCCCAGCCATTATCTTCATCAGGTTCCAGATAACTGCCCTCCGTCCACTCATTCCACGAGTTCACAGTCACCATCTTCGTCGTCAGGGTAGACTTATCCAGAAAATCTTTAGCAGAGGCCATAGCCAGACCAACATTCTGCGCAGTATTGTTTGTAATCACCGGCGTATAAGGATACGCTCCTTGAAGCCAGGCCTCCGACTGATTCGTCCGCGGCGAAGCGTCCCAGCCCACAGACACACACGGGAAATAGGGCTTTCCAAGCTCCGTGGATGCGTTGGCGCGGTAAACCTCGTATGCGGCAGCGACCTCGTTGTACTGCGTTGCCGGCCACGTACTGAGTTGTACGTGATGAATCCAGACATACGAAGTGGTGGTTTCCACGTCAAGAACCTGGAGCATGGTCTTGAGATCCTTCGGCTCGCCGTCGCCTGGTAGCAGCTGGATCCCAAAAGTGACGGCGTTGAGATGCAGATCCGGGAAGCCAGCAGCCTTCACCTTGGCGCGAAATTGCTGCAGTGCTGCGGCAGCTTGGGTCGAGCCACCCATGCCCTGGACAAAGGTGTAGAGCTGGTAGATGGAGAAGTATGGGCAACCGTCGATCTTGAGGTAGTTGGGCTGTTTGAAATACGCCTCCACGATGTAGGTGGTCATCTTGTCGAATGTCACTGGCGTTACGACACCAGGAAACTGGAGCTTTGGGTTACCGTTCAGATTTGCTGGATGTATATCATACCACTAATACGAATTAATTTCACCGTGTGACGGGGCGTTGAGGGTACTGTGAGTGGGCGAGCGCAACAGAGAAAGGTTTACTTACATCGTGGTTTGCCCACATAATCGCAAAATCAATATCCCCACGATTCGGGGCTTTCAAAAAGCCCTCCTCGAGCGCAGCTTCAAGAAACGGGCCATCATTATAATAGTACCAATCGAAAATCAGCGCCGAAACCGAGCCCCAGACAGCATCGTCAATCTTCGTAGCAAAGACAGCAGGATCGGATTCATCCGCGTAGCCGTAACTCGGTACTTTGGGCTGCTTGTGGCCATCAAAACGGGGAGTGGCTTCCTGGGTTAATTTCCACTCCGTCCAGCCTTTGCCGTGTTCAGCTTCATTGCGAGGGTCGACATGAAAATTGCCGAAATAATACGCAGCAACAATGTAATCGTTTGGGGCCCGTGGCACAACGTGGTTGTTGGCTTCGGCCCTCGTAACGGGACGAGGCGATCTGTGGCTATGGGGAGGCTGAGGAGAACCTGTTGTCTTCATGTCAGTTCCCGTAAGTCGTTATACGACAAGTTGAAACTGCAATCTCGCGATTTGATAAGATTTAGGAAGGATAGAGGGGCGCAGGTTAAGCGACCGAATTGAGGAGAGCGTTTGGTCGTACACGAAAGTCACCCTTGTGACTTTTGACCAATTTTTGGATTGAAGCCTTGGCAGCAGAAAATTGAAGTCACTTACCTGAAGCGCTCGAGACCAATGCAAGTAGGAGCAAAATTTGACAAATGATAGCGTTCGACTTGATCAAGGAGAATGAGCTATGGTGAGCCATGGCGACAGCAACGGGTGGCTAGGATGGAGCTGGGGAAGAAGGTGGTACTTGACAGTATTGTATCTAAAAACTCAGGCCGCTAGGCCGAAGACTTTATAGAGCTGAGCACGGGGTTGAGGAGGCGGGGTCAAGTCCATAACCTACGTGATTCAATGTCTACAGTTCACGCAATAGGCAATTCGCACTGCAGACCCCTGCAAAATTGATCACGCGGAATAATTGTACCCAAGTTGAGTTCAAACAGGTGGCCATTGAATGTTGGCATAAATAGGAAAAAATAAGGATAATTCAATAACAACAGTGAGCGGATTTTGGAAGAGGATCATCGCTTCCTTGAGGCTACGATAAGTGAAAATCGCAGACCCAAGAACAAAGCAAGCAGAACCGCTCTTGATGCAGTCAATCCTACACTCCCCTTGTGGTAGACTCAGCCACGGCCTTATGATTGATATTGCATCTAAAGAACCGAGATTTCGAGATACAAGTACCCGAAGCAGGCGGTTGGGGCTTATTTCATACAGATCGAAAATAGCCTTGCTGGTCTCTCCTGTGCAACTTGAACTGAAGCATTGCGACGAAAAAATTATACTTGGGGGTTCAGAAGCCCCTGCCATCCTATCAAGACTAGAGGCAGAGGATCACCCTATATTTATGAAACCTTCCATCATGTGCTCTGCCCATTCTCTACCGGCAAATATCCACATACTCACCACGATATACAAGCTTTGCCTTGGAGTGGATGCTGTACACGACCACTGGATGAACTACATCCGTATATGCTGAAATGTGAGTGACAGCAGGTCTTGTTATGCTGCCATTTACACTCGCAAGTCCATAGCTTCCAAAGCCAGATCATATGCCCAAGCCCTGCCAGCTAACTTGCTCCACTGCAACAGCCCAAGAAGCTTACCATCCACTACCCCTTCTTGTTCTCGTTCTCGCGCCTGTTATGAATGATGGGCATGGATGAATCCAGAACAGAATAATGGGCCGATTCGAAACCAATGAAGCAGTAGAGGCGGAGTTCGTGTAGGTTGAGGGAGAAAGGGCTCAGAGGTACTGTAGATCCTGCATAGGGCATTCAAGCTTCTCACAGCTGCGCGTGGTCTTCGCCCGGTTCGTAATTGCGTTTCCTCTGTGGGCGGATTGCCGTTGCTATCGAGTTAGCAAAATATATCTATGGAAATGGGTTTGGGACAGAGGTCGGGAATGTGCGCGAGAATCTGTCAATTCAGGGTGGTTGTGGAGTCGTAACATGGAGTGCAAGATTGTCATGGCCAGGGATTTTTGACGCGCGACTTCTTCGCGAGTCGCGCTTGTGCCAACCTCCTCCTTCCTTCAACAAACGCCTAGTCTATTGCTTCCACGACCGAGTCTTATTGAAGACCCCAAGCCAGTACTTTTGTTTTCCATGTAATTGTCTCATAAATACCGCGAAGCTGCGCTCGATTTTGGTTTCTTTGTGTCTCATGGTCATTCCCCTCATCAATCATGCGATATTTCCCGATTTTCGACCTTTTTCCAGTTCTATGCCTTCGTTCACATAACGTACGAGGCTCGATTCTGCTTTCTGCATCGAATTTACCGCTTGAACTATCTATTGTCTATTTTGAGCACAAAACAATATATTGGGCCAAGGCAAGGCGCTTCGCAGAAGCCTTCTCTGCCCAAGGTGAGCCTTCTGGCCCGCGAGTCAAGTGTTCAAAGTAGCACTTTTGTGCGCTGCGGTTGATCAGAAACGTCTTTGTTCGTGATGCTCCGAGCTGGTAAAAGTTCCCAGCAGAAAGCTAGGCACCTCGATTTTCTCTGATCTCACAGCTAGTTTGAAGGACAAAGCAAACAGATGTATTTGATCGAAATTGCTTATTTTGGTCTATATGGTTCAATCCGGAAAACATTATCAATGTTTGGAGAGCGAGTGCTTTGTCAGATCAGACAATTTTTGCTGCATGGTCAAATCCGGCGATACCTTTGTCGTCGATATCGAAAGCTGATGAAAGGTACACATCGTCTTTTGTTTCTCATTTATAGCACATTTGAAGGGCATCGCAATCTTCTGAACGTTCCCCGTAATCTTGAACTTTGAAAAGTTTTGTCAGATCATCAAGATGTCGTCGAACAACGAAGATGCTGAAATGCCGGACAATGATTATGCAGCGATGTGGTCAACAGCGATGAATCGCAACCGAGAGCTTGAGATCGAAGTGGCAATAGGACAGGAAGCACTTATATCACAGAACGAAAGTCACGCGAAAGAGATCGGTTCTTTGCGTGCGAAATTGAATCGAGAAATCGCTAAGACCCAATTGACTAAAACTGAACTTGCCACTCTAAGGGCCCAGGTAGAAGCCCTCATCGATGATCCCTCGGTCGACCATCAAACCATCGAGACTCTCAGGGCAGAAGTCAGCGATCTCAGGAGAGATAACGCAGCATATGTAGCTAATAATAGCGCTCTAGAGGAGCAGATAAGGAATTTTCCTCCAGATCTGGAGCAGGCGACCCTTGACCTTGATGCTCTCGAAAGACAGTGGGAGGCACTCTCACCTGGCGCTGAAACTCCCCAAGGACTGATTGCCAGACTTCGTCGGCAGGTGGAAGAACTCACAGCTGCGATGACCTTCGCCGAGGGCAGATTCAATGAACTTCACCAAACAAATGCCGAGTTTCGCGAACTAACAGCGGAACGAGTTAACAGGTCGGAAACCGAGAATGGCAATCTTCTAGCTGAGACTCAAAGCCTTCGGACTTCTAACCAAGAGCAAGAGCGCGAGTTACAGGCAGCCCGGCTAGCACTAGCACAGGCGCGGCTGCAGCTCACCTAGCAATCAGGTGGGCAAGCTGGTCAGCAGCCTGCGCAACAAGCACCAAACGCTGAACCTCAAGATGCTCAACTGCAGGTTCGGATCGCCGAGTTAGGCGTTACACTTACGAGCTGTCAACAAGAGGCTGTCAATCTACGGGCTGAGCTTTTGCAGGCAAATACGCTCCTGCAAGCGAGCCAGGTGGAAGTTGGAAATCTCGAAGCTTCAATTACGGATGCTACGAATGGGTTTTGGGAACAATCTGAAATTATCAGACAGCAAGGCATCGAAGACGTTGCAACTGTTAGAAGAGAGGCAGTAGAGGCCGCAGCTGCCGTTGAAGTAGAGCACGATTGGGGGCACGCTACAAGCGCAAGGGCGCTTCATGATGCCGTTGAGGAGGTTGATTCGTTGCTGCAGCAGATACAGGATCTCCGGACAGAGAATGCTAGAGGTCTAGACGCGGATTTAGATGATATGAGACCAGAAATGGACGGGCTCAGACAAGTAGCAACCGAAGCCGATGAGTTACTACTACAGGCCAAGCAAGAGATCGAAGAACTTCAAGAAGCCAATGCTAGACTACAACAGGAATTGGAGGAACTTCAAGAATCCATTAACAATGATGATGCTGGCGACCAGGGCGACGCACCTGGACCGGCGGACGAAGCATCTGACTCCGCCATTAACAATCTACGAGCACATGTCGAAGACCTTCAAGCTAAACTTAGCCGTGTAAGGGAAGCCAATGCCCAGAAAGACGCCGAGCTGCAGAAACAAAAAGACGACTGCACCGGCGAAAAACAGGCTCTGACGCGAGATCTGGATGCAGCAAATGCACAGATTCAAAATCTGCAGTCAAGAGTGGATGTCATGGAGACTGAAGCCAATGAACTAAGGCAGACAATCATCAACCGAAACGAGGAACACACGAGTGCTCAAAATGAAATTCAAGCTTTGACGGCGAATTTCGAGAGCGCAAGGCAACAACGTGATGAGGGAGCTCAAACAATCAATGAAAGAGACCTGAGGATTCAAGAACTGGAAGGACAGTTGAGAAACGCCTTGAAAAGTGCTGAAGACCTCGCCAACGCCCAAAATCCTACGAGTGACGACTCCGAGCAATTACTAGACGACTTAGCCTCCATACAACTGCAATTGGAAAACGCCCAGGCCAGACAGGCGGATTGTGAGGACCGAGGCCGAGAACTAGAAGAACAGTTGCGAAACGCCTTGAAACGGGCTGAAGATCTCGCCAATGCCCACAATGCCCAAGGACCAAAACCCACGAGTGACGATTCCGAACAACTACAAGACGACTTAGCCTCGATGCAACTGCAACTAGCAAAGGCCCAGGCGGAACAGGCAGAGTGTGAGGATCGAGAACGAGAACTAGAAGCAGCACTTGTATCGTACAGAGCGCGAACAGAAGTCTCGGACGCCGAATTAGCAAGAGTCAAAGGAATACTGGCAACCGTAGAACAACGGTCAAGGCATTATTTGCAACTAGCTGAAGATGCTAACGATGCTGTAGCACGGATCCCGGTACTGGAAAGCCGAATTGCACAACTCGAACAACTGCTTGCAGATACCGAGCAAGCAAGGGTGAACGCCGTTTCAAGGTTTCTTAACATTCCAGCAGTGGCGGTTGCAGGACCTGCATCTGGACCAATGTCAGCAATGGAAACTGCTATGAATAATTTGCAAAATGCTGTAAATAATACGACGGGCACAGGAACAGCCGCAGCAGCAACGGGATCAGGAACTAGAGCTCCTCCGGCCCCGCAAAACCAAGCTGCGCCTAGTCCTACATTTCCCACGATGCTTCTCCGCAATGGGAGAACATTCAACAGAGCTCCAGCCCACCGCCGAAATGCTAGAGCGGCCAACCCAGTGCCACTGTATACTGGACCGCCTTCGAACCGACCCAGAGTGACCAGAAGGCCAGCGCCCGTAAGAACAAGACCAGCTCCAAGACCAGAGTCACCAGATCATAACGCGGGGGCCTGAGTTTTCATTTCAGCTCAATACTATGCTATCTCTTTTCTGCGGCCGGATTTTTTCCCAGTCTTATCAATGTATTTTCATTTCTTGTCAAGTAACTAGCAGCGCAAACAAACCACTTGTCTCTTTCAAATCATACAAACTCATTTATGCGTCTCCTGATCCTTCTTCTGCCCATCCATAACCCAATTGCTATGATACTTCGCATACTCCCCCTCCCCCTCCTTAGTCTTCATCTTCTCCTTCATCACAAACGGCTCTGGCACATCAAGGCCCCTCTTCACAGCCGGTCTCTCATTAATCTTGTCCAACCACTTCTTCATCTCGGCAAATGGCTCGAGCTCAATGCCCGCCCACTCTGCCCAGTTAACCCAGGAAAAGCAGGCTAAGTCCGCTATCGTGCATTTGTCACCTACAATCCATGGACCGCTGGAGTCAGCAGCGGGTGTGCCCGCCACGGTGTGGTTCTGCGCTTTTTGTTGAGTAAGTCTGTCTTCTAGGACTTGGTAGAGGCGTTTTGTCTTTTTCGTATTAGTCTGATCCAGAATCTCGATGGGGGAAGGACTTACCTCAGTCTGGTACCGCTTGATACCATACTCAATTTTCTCCGGCGCATAGCGGAAGAAGTGATTCGCCTGTCCCTATTCCCTTTTGTATCAGCTCCCCTGTATCTCCTTTTAAGACCTATCACAAATACCTGCATTGGCCCAATTCCGCTTTGCATCCACGTCAACCATTCTACGACTTCCCAATACCTGTTTTGCCACACTTAGCATTCCTTACCCCTCCCGAATAAAAAAAAATTAGATCGGTGACGGGAAAACGCACTTATCGCTATCAAACGGATAGCTGATCTTCCCCTCACTATCATACTTCTGGCAAAGATAAAGCATAATAGCCTGACCCTCAAAAACACGTTTTTGTTGACCATTGGTGCGGTCGATGATTGCTGGGATTCGGCCATTTGCTATAAACCACATTAACACTCACGTTAACAACAACTCCACTTTGATTTTAAGGCTGTGGTTGATGGAGTGAGACGAACGGTTAATCTTCAAAAACCACTCCTCCTTCTGCGTCCCCTTCGAGATATCTACATGCGTCGTCTCGTAACGCAGCCCGAGTTCCTCGAGCGTGATGTTGACTTTTTGGCCGTTGGGCGTGCCGGCTGTGTAAAGGCTTGTGGGGGGCTTTAGTAGAGCAAGAGCGAAAGCATAGGGGGATTGGGGGGAGGTACGCGATGTCTGTTTTTGGGGCTGCCATTTTGGATCTTGGAACTGGTGATTGTTTGAAGTGAGTAGATACGGGAAGAAGTTTATTTATATTCTCGATAATTATAAAAGTTCTTTTGCTGAAGTAAACAGAGGGGCGGAATAGTAATGTGATGACGTATGGGGAGACTACTTCGGATATAAATTTCGTCATGGCGGATTTGAGATATCTGATCGTGAATGTGAGTGGTGGATAATTATATCTAAGTATATTAGTATCAATTATTGGTTTCCTATATATTACAGACATTGCTTAAATATACATACAAGAGTGACCTGAGCCCCCCTTCCCAGAAAAGGGGGCGAATCACGTGAGTGAGTCCAACTCCCCCGATCTTTTTATTTGCGCCATTCCACCTTCTCCAATCTCCAATTGGAGAGCCCAAGGACAGTCACAATCTCTTTGCGCACTTTTCGTTACGTTTCCACCAACCCCGAGATAGCCATCAAGCTCTCCCCCTTCCCGCCCATCTAACCAGCATCTCCTCCAACCTCCCCTTCTCCACCGGCTTCGCCAAATAATCATCCATGCCCGCCTCACAGCACTTCTCGCGATCCCCCTGAATCGCACTCGCCGTCATCGCCACCACAGGAATCCCCCTCAACCTCTCGTCACCCTCCCGCAGTAGTTTCGTCGCTTCATACCCATCCATGACAGGCATCTGTACGTCCACGAGAATGATATCGGGGCGGGGTTGCGAGGCGAGGTAGGAGAGCGCTTCGCGGCCATTCCATACGGCGGACACGGCAAAGCCGAGCCTGCGGATGGTTTTCAGAGCTATGGCTTGATTTATTGCGCTGTTTGTTATTAGCTTTCTTGCTTACCTTGAAAGCTTCTCCTTCGCCGCAAAAAGCAGGGAGAACTTACTTATCTTCCACCACCAACACATGAGTCCCCCTTCTCTGCTCAGGAGTAAGATCAACTCGGTTCCCAGCGTCCATTGACGAGGCGCGACTCCCAAACGGCTTCGAAGCATGATCATAGCTGGTGACGCTGGTAGAAATCTGTTGGTTGAGTAGGTCCTGGTTGATAGAGCGGTGCGCGAGGGGTTCTTTCCAAAACGCGTCTTGGGGGATGTGGCGGAACTGAAGACTGGGGATGGAGGGGAATTTGGTGCGGAAAGCGTGGTTTTGGCACCAGGAGGAGACTTTGAAGGGGGCTTTGAAAGTTGCTCTGCTGCCGGTGCCGGGCGTTGATTCCAGAGCTATGGAGCCGTGCATTAGATCTGCGAGCTGGTTATGGTTAGTATTTAGGCATTACAGGATTATAAAAAGTGCTGTCTTACATTTCGTGATATAGTTAACCCAAGACCAGTTCCACCATACAGCCGCGCAGTAGAGGAGTCGCCCTGGCTGAATGGTCTAAACAACTTCTCCAAGACGGATTGCTCAATTCCAATCCCCGTATCCTCAATAACAAACGTCACTTCAATCGTCTCATCTTCAGCCACCGACTCGACAACACTCGAACTAACATGAATCCGCACAGTCCCCTCCTTCGTAAACTTCAGTGCATTCATTAGTAAATTCGACAACACCTGCCTCACACGCCCTGGATTCCCCAAAACCTCCAGGTTTTCATCCATCGTATCTTCGCATACAAAGTCCAGACCTTTCTGCTGCGCAAACATGGTTAGAAGCTTGCACAATTCTCCGATTATGGTGGAAAGACTGAAAGGCACTTCCTCGATGTCCAGACGGCCGCTTTCTATCTTCGAGAAGTCGAGGATGTCGTTGACGATTGTTAGGAGGGCTTTTGCAGAGAGCTGGATGCTGTCGACGTATTCGCGCTGGTCTTTGGAGAGGGTTGGGTCGTCGCCGAGGAGGTCGACCATTCCAATCACGCCCTGAACTATTAGCCTAGGTTTCACAAAGTGGTTTCAGACTTACAGCTGTTGGGGTCCTCAATTCATGGGACATCTGTGCACCTATCAATAATCGTCTTCGTATGAAAATTGGCAAACTCACATTTGCCAAAAACTGACTCTTCAACCGATTCGAATCTTTAGCAGCTTGCTCCTCCACCATCAACCGCGTATTGTCCATTTCAAGAGCAGCTCGCTGTTTCATATCCGTGATATCAATACTGAGACCTAGTACACCCTTTACCTCCGGTTTCTGAGCGCCGTCAAGGAGATCGTGTTCCAGTTCAGCCACCATTCTGGTGCGGTATATGTTGTTCCCAACTAGATCTTCCGAGGAAGACATGCCGATTTTGCCGGCGAGGATATCTTGAAGATTCTTCTCGTATTCTAGGAATGTCAAGCCGGATTCCGTACTTTTGCGGAGACAAAAACTCACCTGGAATGCCACCTTTCTGAGTGTTCCGCGCAACTTCAATAGCATTCTTTCCGACGAACTCCGCCGTGGGATGAGTCTTCCCGTCCGTCTCCCAAATCATGCCACCCTCAGACATAGTGATCTTCCTCTCCCTATTAATAGCAAACAAATTGACTTCCGCATGCGCCAAGATTGTAAAAACCTGATCTGCTTTCCTGCGGTTCACAATGCGATTTATCACCAACTCATGGATCTCCGTGCTGGTGCCGTACCACTTGAGGATCTTCCCGCTGCTGTCTTTGCACGGCGCTGCGCGGACAAGCATCCATCTATACACACCGTCCGCACGCCGGTAACGTGCTTCTGAAGAGCATTCGGCGCCCGCTTTGTTGTGGATGTCCCAACTGTTGAGGAGGATGGGTAAGTCGTCGGTGTGGATGGCGTGCGCGTAGCCAGCACCGAGCGACTCTTCTGGTGTGAGGCCTGTGAAGTTATACCACTGCCCATTTGTTAGCTTAAAGGCACATCAACCTTGATAGAAATCGCCTCTTACCCGCTCAGAAAACCAATCGCACATCCCGTCTGGCGTAGTCGTCCACACCATATGCGGCATGAAATTACAGATTGTCTCATGGGACTCAAGATTCCGCTGCTGCTGCTGCGCAACAAAATCCGAATACTCCTGCATATCCCTACACCAACAAATACCCCCCACAAACTCCCCGGTGGCATCGTCATACAAACACTCGCCGCTCACGTTCATCACCACTCTATCACCGGTCACCTGGTGAGTAAACCCGCACCTGTAGTCTTGGAACGGAGTTCGTGGAGAGCGCACGAGACGCATGCCGGGGAGCTCAGTGTGTGCGAGTCGTCTGCTGAAATGCTCGTCCCATATCTCGAGTTTGCCTCTCAGCTTCTCGCCATCGCAGCCGTCGGGGCCACCCATGACATCTCCCAGGAGAGAGCGCAGTTTCTTGTTGGTGAGGTAGAACTGCTCGTCTTCCGAGAGCATGAAGGCTGCTGTGTCGCAGCTGTCGAAGACGGCCAGTTTGAGCTGTACGCTGGTATTATCTGCTTTGGGCCGTGCAGTGAGTCCGTTTTTGATTTTAGAAGTCGGAGTTACTTCATCCTTGGGTACCAAAACGTCTCCCCCGTTTGTCTCAACTCTTTCACCAGCTTCAGGTGCGTATTTCTGCCCTGAATCCCTGTCCCAATGCGGCGACTTCTCAAAGCACAAAACATAATGCCACCCTCCATCAGCCCTCAACACCGACACCAAAACCCTATAACAACACTGCCCAAAAGCTACCTCGGCATTTGCCACTATCACATCCACCTCCACCGGCTCCGCATCCTCACCCCGTTTCGCAGTACACTCCACGAGCAGACGATCCAGCACCACATCCCATGCCCCGATTATACAACAACCTTACCCCCAATCCATCCGGCGAGAAACCCTGTATATCCCGTGGACCCAGCAGCCGCGTCGCAGCCGCATTCGCGAACACGGCTGTGCGTTTCGGGGACAGCACGAGCGTGGGGACTGGCAGGTGGCGGAGGGCGGCGAGTTGGAGGTCTACGCCCATGCCACTATTCCTTCGTTCGTTCATTCATTCATGGATCCTTATCCAAGATGCTGTTTCAATCAGAAACCATTTTCACAGAGCTCAGAAAATAAAACATCTGGGGGAAAATAAGCTCTTCCAGCTCCCGGAAGGCCCTTTCTTTTCTTTACTGCCGCCACTAAGATCGGCAGCCCCGTCGTGAGAGTGACGATAAGCCTCAACCTCCAGGGCGGGGAATAATGACGCCAAGGTGGGTCTACTAAGCACAAATAGAAATAAGCATACCCCTAATGGTGACACCGACCAAAAGAACCATATTTCTGTGTATAAGGACGACGAGAAAAGGGAAAGAAGGTGTTGTTGGTGGGAGAGAGAACTGGCGAGTGGGTATTTGGGTTGAGCTCCATCTCCTCCGGGGAACATAGAACACTTGAGCTGCAGCAGGGACCTGCAGGAAACCCAAATCCACACTCTATTTTCACTTCCTTGAAGTGGTCCACGCTTTCGATCTCGCCCACAAAATCCCCACGAGCAACTCCAAGGTGCACAAACGCAGTATAACACCACCTCGTCACACTCAGCTCACACGCCCTTTCAACACAGAAAAGGAAGCACTCGCTACCAACATGGAAGTCTCGGGCATGATATGTGATGGTTCCTATCCGATGTCATCTGGTGCGGGGTAGTTGGTTGTGGTTTGTCTTTTCTTTTGAGCGGTTGGGGAGAAATGTTTATCGGCTAGGGTGAACCCTGAATCGGTGCCCCCCAAAACGCTATTTCGGCGCCCCCACGTGACTATTGCTCGATGTACCTAATCAAGTACCAGCAGCAATGAAGGCAAATAAGTCAAGCTCAGTTACGATTACCTCTTAGGGTGAGAAGCTTAAAATGTGAATATGACTACAGCAATATATATGCACGTAAAAATCCCTCCCCACCACGCCCGGCAGGCACAGCAAGTGAGAACTCAATCCCGACATCAGCAAAACACCACCCTGGAGCAATCATTAAACTACAGCCTCTAGGAACACAAGAATCCAATATGTATATGCAAGTATTACACCCCCCCAATGCCCTAGCATCCAGTTCAGATCATAAACTAATTTCCCTCAACACCCCAGTGTGTACACCGATGCAACCAATTGTTCTGTATCCCAATTTTAATCTGTCGATATGTCAACCTTCCTTGGGGCCACCCTACCATCTCTCCCTCTCCCCCCTCATCCTCCCAACCAAGCGTTCCCTCTCCCTCTTACTCCCCACCGAACTCACGCTATCACTCGGCGCCACACTAACCGCATAGCCCCTCCCCCCAACCACCGAGCGCGGGAGCTCGACCTGCGAGGGCCGTACGGTGCGCGGGATAGAATGGACGCTGCGGACGGAGGAGACGTGGGAGGGTGGACCGCGAACGCTTGTTCGTGACGGCGGGGCCGGGGCCATGGGTTTGACAGTCGTCGCGGTGTGAGCGCTACGTGCTGTGTGGTAGCTGTCTTGTTCATGGCGGCTTGAATGATGCGTTGAGTGGTGGCTGCCCTCACGCTCAATCCCCTCTCTTTGACTAGAACGCCTGCTCACTGCACTCGGCGCAGGTAAAATCGCAAGCGGCCTTTCGTAGCGACTCCCGACCTCACTCCTAGGCCTCTCATACCTGCCGACCTCACTGCGACTCCTCTCCCTTCCGAAACCCGGCCTCGACGAGCGACTAGGATAGCTCACATAACTCCTCTCATCAATCCTCTCCAGCGCTACATATCTCGGCCTGATATCCTCTCTATCTCTTTCCCTGTCATCTCGGCGGGCATACGTGTATTCCCCAGCTGCAGAGGTAGCGTGTGATCGCGCAGGAATAACAGTATGCGTAGTCGCATAGCTCTGTCTGGGGTGTGGAGGTGGAGGTTCTTCTGACCGCACCATAGCGTAAGCAACCGCCGCCCCAGCCGCCGCACCTAGCAACGTACCAAAAACCTTGCTCCTATTCCAGCCCTTTTCCTCGCCCCCATTATCTCCACTTCTTCTCCGTTCCGTGGTAACAACCTCGATTTCCCTTCTCACCAATCTATTGCCAGCGGGATATGAGTCTGAGCGGCGAATACTAGGTGGCGGTGGTGCTTTATAGGTACTTTTGGGCGTTGAGGTGTAAGACGGAGGGAGAGGAGGAGCGGGAGCGGGCGAGGGCGCAGTTTCCACCACCACATCCGCCAAAGAGACGGAGCGCGCGACGTCTTGCTGCCATGCCAGCACGCGCCGGGCGTCGTTTTCGGAGGCTGTTGTTGACATGTGTGCACGTGATGGGGGGTAATAGGCGTATGGTGCTTGTATCATGTTCCCTTCCCGGGGAGGTTGGATGCTTTTGAGAAGATCGGTGAGATGAGGCTGACGGAATAGAAAGCTTGCTGTGCGAACGAAACCCCTATGACAGCACTGTGCAGATAGCTAGCTGCGGAACAAGCGTTAAAGGATTTGGCTTTGGAATCGGTCGGTGGTACCCGAAAGTAAGATTCCAGAGGATGCAACTGTGCGTCAATTAGCGGTGTGGTTCGTCTCGAGAAAAGTCAGTCTCACTCACATAATCCCTCAAACGCCTACAAACGAAAGTAGAAGTAAATGTCAACCTCAGTTACCTACTGTGTTGAAGGATAAAAAAAGAAGAAAGTCAGTCAGGACCCCTTATGTACCGGCATGCACAGTGCTCACGCGAGGCGAAAAAGACGTGTGGTGGTGTGCCCTCGTGCAAGGTCCGATTTCGACCTCATTATTCCTTTTGAATCCCCGGGTATGACCGCCTCGGGCGACTAATAGACTCACTCACTGTACAGTTTGCCGGCCGGAACATGCAGTCTTGTCACATTGTGTCGTGGCTGCGTTTTGTACCTGGCGCGCGAAGCCTCTCCGCATGCCACGTTTCGCGAATAGAAGGGCGGTCGATCTCCCGTTGCGGACAAGTGCGCATGCAGGGCCGCGATTGGGCGGGCGCTGCCGAATGGGGTGCGCTTCCTGCGTTTTAGGGCGAGGTAGGTATGCCCAATGCTATCATGGGATGGAGGGAGAGGTTTCTCTGGCTCTAAACGCGCATACGCAGAGTTGCACTGCCGTATGACCCGGGGATGGATGCAGCATGTATGTGGAAGTCGTGACCACCTACGGTTTTCTGTCTTGGGAATACAGGGCGTGGAGAAAGATGAGGCTAAAGTGTCACTGCCAATGAAGGATTTTGTACAGACATCGTATTTCGCGTCCCTTAGATTGAACTGCGTCTAGATGCGTGAGGCTACGCTATCATCAAAATGACTCACGGGCTGTACTACCGCTTGATACTGAACTATGGAAGCCTCAGACACACAGATCGATGCCCAACAACTTGCCCATAGGGTACTCTAATCGTAGCGTGGTTGGGGGTATTACTTATCATATCAGCATACAGCAACTATGCTGAGCTGGGGAACAAAGACAAAAGGAGATGTGGACTCAAGTTGAGTTGAGCCACAAAGACGACTAAAGCGTCTTGGATCTGATGTTGAACGCCTGATGTTTTGGTTGCAAAAACAGAGGACAGAGCACACAGACAACCAAGTCCGGCAGCTACCAACAGGGGAAACGATGTTGGTATCGTAGCACCTGCGTGGTAGGCCAGCTTTCACCTTGAAATCGACCAATCTCCCATCTGCCTCCACTTCAGTTCCAATTCGAGGTCCTTCGGGATGTCGAATCGTTCTGGCGGGGCAATCCGTACCGGGGGTGGGGTGGGGTCGAGAGCGAGGCTGACTAGAGTATGTCCCACACGTCCTCGGCTGCGTGGCAGAACTTGCTGCATGCCACACTTGCTGAGAGACTGTAGTTGCTGATAGAAATCTTCTCGTCGACAAATTGATCCGCGAAGTTGTCGTTGCCCTTGGCCATGGCTCCGACAAACACACAGATGCTCTCGCCCTCGTTGACCTTCTCCACGTATTCGCGCACACGCACGAGCTCCGAGTCAAAACTCAAGGTAACCTTCCGGCAGTTGGGAGGGAGGTGATCGGTGATGGGATTCGCGATGACCTTGAGCAGCTTCTCCTGCGAGTTGACTGATCGAATCGACAGACGGTGGAGGAGCTGGACCATGAGACCGGCGAAACGCTTGAACGTACGTGGGATTCGGACCGTGGGGCTGACTTCGATGAGGACGCCCTTGGCAGTGTGGATGTAGATTTGCAGCTTGCCGGCTTTGTTGATCGGCGAGTCGAGGAGCGTGAGGAGACACTGGAGGGGGTCAGCATGTGCTGTGTTGCTGGGCGGGTGTAGCCTGTCCTACCTGATGAGTGATATCTGGCCTGGCATCGCTGATGTCGCGGTTCATCTTGCGCATAACACCGATGTGCTCGTCGCTGTTCAGCAGCGAGTACTTCTCATCGCGCTGACCCGGTCTGCCGCCACCGTGCGAGGCCTTGTAAGTCTCGAGGCTGGCGTTGGAGAGGACGACGATGAGGCGCTGGCTGTCTTTGTCGGTGGAGGGGATGGGGACGTGCTGCTCAGCGACGAGTTGGGGCAGCTCGGGGGGAGGGAGAGACTGGGTTCCTGCCATGGGGACGGTGGTCAGCTCTAAGCCTGAATTATGTTGAATAATTCGCAGTGGTTGCGTGTGTAGTAAGAGCGTCAATGTTCAATCGAATGAGGTGGAATGGTATTGGAGTTGTGCTCTTGTTTGTATGTTGTGGTGTGTGTGTAGAGGTCAGGCAGCAGCAGATGGAAGTTTTGTTGTAAAACTAGGATCGCGACGGCCCTTCACCCTTCACCCCACCCAAACGAAGCGAGGGATCAGACAAAAGGAATATTGAAAATGCAATGCTTACTTGGCCGCTTCACGGATCGGGTTTCTGGAGACGACATGTTTATCTGGTGGAAGATTGGACGACGGAGAGCGATCTTCTGCTATTGCCCGAGGGTGCGTACGGGATGTTGCTGTTGGTGATACAAGATTTTTCGCAGATAAATTGCGCGATTTGATCTGCGGTTTGGTACAGGACTGTCGGATTGTGCGAGGGGGGAAGGATATAAATGAGGCAGATACTCGAGCGATGAATGGGTATATGTAAAGAATTGCAAGAAGACGAGCAGGTTCTTGTTGTTGGGAAAGTAAGCACAAGATGGTGAGAAGTGTCTTTTTATGTGATATGTGAGTCTCATCCTTCATCCAGGGATGCAGTGAGTGGAGTGAAAGCCGGGAAAAAAGCTAAAAAGGAAGCTCCGACCCCGCTGCTCCCCCCCGCTTCGGTGACCGTACCTTGGTACCGAGTATGTAGCGAATCATGTACGCCCCTCCCTTGGCTGCACACCTGACCGCTACTCGTGATAGCATCAATTTATCAGATGTTTCATACTTCTCACCTCATCCTCCTTGCATTCATTTCATCCTAGCTGTGTCTTGTGTGGTTGGGTTCGGAAGCAGTACCCTTCCAACTTCTCCATCTTGCAGCATGCATGTCTGCATTGCATGTCTGCTTGCTTAGTGAGACCGGCTACCGGTACCGTACTGTTCGGAGCAGCCCCTGCATTAGCCATAAACTCTTTAAATCAGTGGTTCCACTTCGGAAAAGTATTGATCGCGGGCCAGTGTTCTTCTATAGTACGGAATCTATCACTCGTCCGGTACATATGGCGCTTTATATTTCAGTATGGTGTTGCTACACATTCCTCGCGTTGCTCTCCTCTAGAGACGAATGCCTCGCTTCACATCGAGAAGCCCCTTTTTTACCAAGGTGTAAACATAAAGAAGTCCTTAAGTGAGCTCAAACTTCTCGCAATAATTTCAACTCTCCATCAAAGTTTGTTCATTTCATTTCTCCGTATTTCATACCCTGTCAAGTCGACTTCCGCTCGGCGCTCACCATGGACTCCCTCTATCTCACCCGCGCCAACTCCCTCCGGTCTCTTTTCACAGTCAGCACCATCACAGCTTGCATATGCGTCTCTCTCCGTCTCTCCACCCGCTACCGCAAAAGCAAGGCTTTCAGCGCAGCCGACCTTTTCCTACTCGCAACTTTTTGTACGCCCCCCCAATGTCTCAATCCA
>QGMK01000539.1:0-22265 GCA_007825345.1 Lachnellula suecica
TCTTCAATCGGCTCATCCAACCACGCCACAAAATCATCAGGATGCCCCTCAATATACCCCGCAGCCGCCTTCCTCACTACCTTATACCGCTCTCCCTCCTTGACCTCCCCATCTGCCTCCGCACCAAGAGGAATGCCAGCCTGCGACAGCTGGTCCGCCACCGCGGAGAACAAGCAATGCCCGTCTGGCCGAATAAGCTTCTCCGTCAGCCCCTGGCTCTTGAATTGCTTCAGCATTATCTCGCGCTCCACAGCCTTCGGATCTGGCTGGTTCGCAGCTTCTTTCTTGGCTTCCTCCACAGCTGCCTCCTGCTCTGCTGCCCGCCGCGCAAGCCGTTCTTTTTGGCGGTTGCGTTTGCGCGGCTGCCCGTTTTCTGTGGCAGGTTCGGAGATGGTGGTGGTTGAGAGGGCTTGTGCTACTTCGTTGACTTCGGGGGTATCTTGCTGGGGCGCGTCGTCTTCGGAGTCGGAGGTGGAGTCATCTTTTAGACCAGCATCGCCGTTGAGCGCTGCCCTCTCCTGCTCTTGCTTTTCCTTCAGCTGCCTCTCTAATTCCTCGCACTCAGAATTGACGCCCTTCCTCGTCTTCTTAGTCGCGCTTTTCTTCTTTTGCGTGACGCGGGATTGTAGGTCTTTTTGCTCTTTGCGGTGGCGGCTGTGCATTTCCTCGAGGGTTTCCATCTTGCAAGATTTGTGGTGTATATTTTGGAAACTCTCGAGCTTCAAAATGTTGTCGTGTTGCTTTGCTTGGCGAACATTTTTTTGGGTTGGCTGGACAAGAAGGCGGGTCGTTCCGCTCACAAACTCTAGTCGAAACTTAGTCACAACCCAACCAACCCTTGCCGTGCCAGCCGAATAGCCGGCTTAAACAACTCCCCAGTTTTGCTGTGCCTTTATTCCCGCATTTTGACAAGGTCAAAGATGGGATGCACTCTTCCAATTCGGTGGGTTCGGTGGGGATTCGGTCTTTTCTAGTCAAAGCTTGTTTCTTTTCCATGCTTCAAATCTACCACGTTCCTGAACTCTTTCTCCCCATCTATGAATAGTTGCATAGATTCTCCACTGGCTTTAAACCAGTTCCAGTTGTGTATTCCCCAGATTCTCTGAAACACAGCTCTGTTCCTTGTTCATATTGCCCCACCAAGATCTTTACCCCTCCTTCCCGATAGCGCCCTCCATACTATACCTAAAAATGGGAAATGATCCAGAGAAAGAAGCTATCAACCCAATCTACCACTCTCCCAAGACATCGACGGCCCATTCGAGCACCCGGGCGTCTCAACCCTACAAGATGGCGAACCCAAGAAAGATTCAACCCTGGACTCAGACTCCATCCACTCGCACTCTTCCACAGGCAGCAAAATAGAACCTGCTCCCATAGAACAAGAAGCTCCCTCACGCACAAAATCTCGATCCTCTTCTGTTCGCTCACGTACTCTGACCATAGTTCCCCGCTCCAAGAGAAGAGGGTTGCTAGGACGCTTCGCTATTATCCCGGAGGTCGAGAGGCCGTTTGAGTATAAGAATAGCACGAAATGGTTCCTCACTCTGGTTGTGGCCCTGGCTGCGGCAGCTGCGCCGATGGGGAGTTCTATTTTTCTGCGTTGGTTGTCCCTGCTTTCAACCCCCCCAAAAGAAATAACTTATTAACTTAACTTACTAGCTGCCCTTCAACAAGTAGCTGACGACCTTCACACAACACCAACGATCACCAACCTCTCAGTCGCCATGTACATGCTGAGCATGTCAATATTCCCCCTCTGGTGGTCTTCGTTTTCTGAGACGCTGGGCCGCAGGACCATTTACTTGGTTTCGTTTGCGCTGTTCACGCTGTGGAATATTGTAGCTGCTGTTAGTAGCTCTATTGGGATGTTGATTATCATGCGGGTGCTGGGAGGTGGTGCGTCGGCGTCTGTGCAAGCAGTGGGCGCTGGTACGATTGCTGATATTTGGGAGGTGAGGGAGAGGGGGAAGGCGATGGGGATTTTTTACTTGGGACCATTGTTGGGTAAGTGATTTATATTCATTGAAATGCCCATTTAAAATGTATTTTGGAATTGAGACGTTCCTGCACAGACACCCGCCATTCTTTTTTCGAAGGGGCAGCATATTGACTCTTTGTATAGGACCTCTGTTGGCGCCAATCATAGGGGGGGTTCTATCTCAAGCTTGGGGCTGGCGAAGTACTCAATGGTTTCAAGCAATATATGGAGGTCTATTATTTATTACATTATTATTCTGTCTCCCCGAGACACTACCAGCGCGACGTTCCCTCGTCACAGACACTCAACCCACGGACGAGAAAACCGACACGCCTTTAACAAGGATCTCAACCCGCCAATCCGTCCATCTAAAGACGAAAAAAGCAGTCAAGATCTTCAAGCGCTGCATCATCGACCCCCTCAGCGTCCTCGTCTACCTCCGCTTCCCCGCCGTTCTGATATCCGTGTACCTGGCCTCCATTACATTCGGCTCCCTCTACGTCCTCAACATCTCCATCCAGCAGACCTTCTCCGAGCCGCCCTACGGCTTCTCCGTCATCATCATCGGCCTGCTCTACATCCCCAATTCCCTCGGCTACCTCCTGGCCTCCTTTTTCGGCGGTAGATGGACAGACAAGATTATGCACCGCGAAGCCAGAGCCGCAGGGCGCTACGACGAGGCCGGCAAACTGGTCTTCATACCGGAGGACCGCATGCGTGAGAACGTCTGGCTCGCCGCTGTCATCTTCCCTGGCGGGTTGTTGTGGTATGGATGGACGGCGGATAAGGGCATCACATGGATTGTGCCTATGATTGCCAACTTCTTCTTCGGAATTGGCAGCATGATCATTTTTGGAACCATCACCACCATGCTAACGGAACTCATGCCTCGACGCTCTAGTAGCGGCGTTGCCGTGAACAACTTTGTCCGAAATATTTTCTCGTGTGTGGGAGGTATTATTGCAAGTCCGGTCATTGATGCTATCGGCGATGGCTGGCTGTTCACGATCTTGGCCATTGTGTGTTGGATCAGTTCTTTTGGGGTCGTGTGGTCGATGAAGTGGTTTGGACCGAGATGGCGGGTTGAAATGGACAAGAAGATGAATACTTGGGCTTAGGGTCAAGCATCAGATGAAGTTAGACGTACTTCCTGGTGAGGTGAAGGTCAATTCGGTAGCCTGGGCCTGGAAGGATGACCCCTGGGACATCATCGTAGACGAAGTATCCCGCCACCTTCCTTTCTCAATATCAGCAAAGTCGATAGGAGAAGCAAGCGTAGTGACTCTCGAGTCTGTGCTTGTCCAGCCAAGCTGATCACGAGGGTTGAAAGCCAAGATCCTCGCTTCAGTGGCAATCTCAACAGCTGAGCCTTCATGGAACTCCAGTTTGCGTTTCAGGATATTGGCACTCTCTTTCGACCATTCCAGGAACCGATCACCATTAGTGAGGCCGGCCATGAGTACCTTCCAGGCTCCAGCAACGTCGAAATCGTTGCTGTGGGGAGAACATTGCTTGAGCAGGCCTTTCACCACCAGAGAGGGCGACCATTGCCAGACGCTGATGTTTTGCTTTTCGTAGTGCTCGGCGATGTGGTTGATCCGCCCTATCGTACGTCAGCCGAGAGTTTAAGAAAGCAATCTACAGTGAATTTCCGAATTGGGGATTGACGACTCGGAATCCAACAAAGTCATTTGCGCGCTCACGTACCTTCCCAAGTAAACGAACAAGCTCCACAAAAGCCACACCCCCACGCCAGCTTCTTCCTCTCAGGATCCCTATACCAATTCTCCCACCCCTTCGCATCCTTCGACAAGTTATGCACTTGCTGCAAATGTTGTCTCAGCTTATCTTTCCGCAGCCAGGTTCGGCTGCTGTGCGACTTATTGGTGCATTCGTGGAACCGGTGGTTCTTCTTGAGATGCTGCGCCATCTCGAGGCGGTCCTTTTTGGGGCAGAAGTGGTCGCAGAAGACGCATGTCCAACCGTTTGAGGATTTTATGGCGGGATCGCCGAGCATGCAGGTCTGGATTGTGGGGTTAGCAAGATAGAGGTTTAATGATGGACTATTCACTAACCCAGTATCCCTGTGGATCGTGCGAGTTTTCATGTCGTTCCCAATCCCACTTCCTATTAATTTGTGTCTGGCAAACCGTGCAAAAGTAGATCCCCTGAGCTTTCCCAGATTTCGGAGGCACTGGCGGCGCAATCTTCTCATCCTGGCGGGCTTCTAAACTCATTGGTTCCGGAAATCTCTCAGATATCGTCTGGCTCATCGCGAAACTCGATGTAGGCAGCTTGGCCTTGGCCAGCCTGAGCGGATCGATGGTTTGCGCTGTCTTGAACTCGAAGTCTTCAACCATGGAGCTTTCATAAATAGATTCCAGTGTCGATGCGGTATCCCATGTTCGAATAGATGAGCCGTAGGAGGATCTGTCGATGTTGCTCGCGTATCTTTGGTGGCTCGATGGTGAAAGTAAGGGGCATGAATCGGTAAGGGATGATGCCGAGGATCGCAGGAAACCACCGGAGAAACCACTTGGAGACCAGGTGTCAGAAGGTGTAATTCCTTCAAACGGCATGGTAAATAGCGAGTCGTCTTCATGAGTGGCACCCATGGGTGACCAGGCTTGTGTCTCCTGTGCGGAGGATGTGAATTCAAAATCCATAGCATGTCCTAGTTGAAGGTCTCCGAGGAACGATTGACTTCCCAAGGCTTGTTGGGTTTGATTGTGGGGAACCATGAATTCGGAAGGTACTATTGTAGCCCCTTGAGTATCTATACTGGACCATTAATACGGTTTCAAGCAACTTGCGGGGTTCTTACCGTTGCAGCTCTGATTCTCCCACCACTGATCAATCTGTTCGCCACTTAGACCCTGGGCCATTCCAAGGAAAGCCTTGACATTCTTTCCAGGGCGTCGTTTGCCGTTGGTGGAAGCCCAGCAGCGAAGCATCCGCTCCTGGTCCTGCGTCATTAGTTCCATCGTTACAAATTATCGTGTGATTTAGTCACGAGTACACCCGCGATCAATCAACTAGCTGTACAATTATTCAAGTACTTCCTACCTAGTAAACGAGTGACAAGAACAGCGACGTGAAGCAGCAATCAAAATATTTTCGCAAGTGTGGGGGACAACCACCAGAATCATCGCGATCCGACTCGTTTCTATACACCACGCTTATGTAGTGTCACCCACCACAAACGGAGTATTTCATCAGGGTAAACCAAGAGGGCGTAAATGTGAAGTTTCAAGTCCCCTCGTGTTTTCGCCCTCACGACTCCTTACAAGTGATCTGACATGCAGGCTGAACTTTCCGTCCAATGCCTGGATGGGAGGAAGCATGGGTCTGCAGCTATCCCGCATGTTTCCTCCTGTTTCTCGCTAGGCTGTCTTGGTTTGAAACGTAGTTCGTACCACCGGCCAGCACATCGCCCACGAATGAGCCTCATTCAAACTCAATTGCTTGATGTGATTGGCGCGTTGGCGAAACGGGGTTGTGTGGCACGACGTCGCTGGCTGAACGGGAAATCCCATGTTTTCCTAAGAAAGCCCAACCGGGTCCTTCTCGAATTGCCAAGTGGCTTCGCCGAGTACCATAAAAAGGCTATAGCGCGAGGAATTGGCTCTTATATTCATGCACTTGCGCTGCCTTTCGTCTGAAAAAGACTCGTATATAGAAGCTGTTGACAGAAACTTGGCGAGCGCGATGCACCAACTGAACAAGGGGACGTTTTATGCAGACTGCCCTGAATCCGCATCTTCGCCCTCTGCTTAGAAGGAAGTCCAATCGACCGCACTTCCCGGCTTTGTGAAGAGTGTCAGATATACATGCGGCAGGTGCTGGATTGGAAGAGTGGCAAGTTAGAGAAGTCGAGGTCGGTGCCTTGGGGAAGGAATTCCGTGGTTGGAAGGGGCGAAGGCGGGGCAGGAACATTCAGGGGATCGCTCGCTAAAACATCAACGTCAGTTGCAACCCAGCAGGTAACTAAGAGCTGATTGATCTCATATCAAACTTCTCTAGCCTATGATATATAGACTTTAAAAGTAGATTTTGCTCAAGTCAATTCACTTTTGAAGGTAAATGGTGGTTAGGCAGTTGGGAAGATATAATTGTGATTCTCACTAGTAAATCACGTGACCCATTAAATTGGGTTTTTTCTACTCGTTCACCTGCTTCTACTGGTGCCGAGTTGCGGCAATTTCGATGTGATCTTTATCGGTATCAAGAAGAGAAGTGCTTACTGTCCCTTATTCCAAGTCTCCCGTCAAGACGCAAAACCGCAACTGCCATCACTGCCCCCGTTCATAACGACCTTGTGTTTTGCAGGAAAAAGCCTATGTGGCCCCCATCCGTAGACCGTATCCATCAATTCTTGCCTCCATACATCCATCGTGGCGAACGTCTTGTGATAACTGCTTGTGCTCGAACTCGCTCCGTAGCTAATAGGTATCAGCCTCAGGTTTCATAGGGTAGTCGATGGCTGCTGCGGAAGGAACGAACTTGGCGGGTCGATGTAACTGCAGAAACGGAAGAGAGTGGGTACGAGAGGCTGTGAAATGTTAGCAACTGTGTCTTGAATCTGGCATTGTGCGATGAGTATAGGGATTGGGAAGTAAGGAGCTGGGGTTGGGAGTTGGTGCTGGCATTTGGGTGCTGCCAGGAGCGTTCACAGCACAAGCATCTCTTGGCTTGAGAAGTGAGGTACCGCTTTCAGCAACGAGGAATTCCATTGCGCGTAGTTCTTGATGATATGGTTTCATTCCAATTGTCTGGCATTCAATTTCTTATTGGATTCGAGCTCGCCGCCCGCCGGTTGATATTGTCTGCTATCCCGTACCTGATTGCGACATTGATTCCTGGGCTCAGAACTCGCAGAAGACATGATTCTGCGCAATGTAATCCCATCCAGGCGCAAAGCTCCATTCGCATGTAAATCGGGGCTTTGGGCAGAAGCTGAGGGTCGAATTTTCGAGTGCGCGCGTGTGCTGAACGTCGTGATTTCTAAGGTTGTCGCCTGCGAAAAATTCGAAACAAGGTGGGCGGATCGTAGTTTGTGTGAATTGGGATCTTTTGCTGTCAGTTTTGGGACTTTATTGAAGCTTCGAAAGGGCTCTGCCACAATTACCGGACGTAGACCAACAATCTCTCAATAGCCATAGTTTGGGGAATCTGCTGCCACCTAAACACATTTTGGCCACGCCATTGAAGTTTTGCAGTCTCGTTCGCAGTTTAGCCCTCAGCACTCCACCGTCGCAATATCGATTCCAGAGGCCCTGGACTCATTCGCCCGTCTCTCCACTTGTGCTTGAGGGCGCTGTAGGGCCCAACGTGGTCTTGGATAACGTGACCATAAGATTTAGGATGCGCCGCTTGATGTTTATTCTTTTGGACTTTGGGGGGGTTGGAGGTTATTGGCGATTTATGGTGAAATTCGAAAGGCTTCTCAGACCTTGAGTCCGCGATGCTGCGATGTCCAACAAGTTTTGTGCTCAAGGTTCTGATTCTTTGGAGTCAGTAGATGTCAGGGATAAAAACGAATGCAATCGCATACCTTCATGACTCTATCGTAATCTTGCTCGTCTTCCAAACATAAGAATGCTGTGCCCATCGCCGCTGCCTCTTCTGCGCTCCATGGCCCCAAGGCTCTCCCCCGCCTCCATCTCAGCTGCCCGTAAAGCCCTATGACCAAAGGCGCACAAGAGGAGGAGTATTGCGCCGCTTGAGAAAGTTGCGCCCGGTGAGCTCGAGGTTGTTGTCGTCGCGTAAGAGGTGGAGAGCATGGTGTTGAGGCGGAGTTGCTGTGCTGTGCGACCACCTGAATCTACTGCGTCTTAGCAAATGCTCCTTGCCTGATTGGAAAAGAACGTAAGAGGAGCTCGCGGATGTACTCACCGTAAAGACTGCCCAAGCCTCTATCTTCCGGAATAGCTATGTACGAGAGGTAGGAGCATGAAGGTTTGCTCGCCGCACACCTTCGAGGCTTCCATGTAGCAATCCACTGCGATTGAATGGATTCCTCGTGCTCGAAGTAGATGTCTCAGGTCTTGTGGCACATTCAAACAATCTTATCCTCAGTCCCAAGGTAAAAAAGATGAGGCTTTCGCGCTCAATGGCTCTTCAGGCTAGCGCTTCGTTTCGCTCCGTCGACAAATATCCCCCCTGTTCGCCGAACTTCTCCCGTTTAAATACTGTTGATAGGCCAATCATGAGCCTTCCCTTGGGCGGAACGGCTTATTTTGCGGGTACAAGACCCGCTTGGCCTTGATTTGAGCCGTATTTGCTTAATAGTAATAAGTATCCAAATAAGCAGGTTCTCAACAAAAGCAATGTCTGACGGTGTACCTTTATGGACCACCGGCTAATCATGTCAAATAGTAAAGCTACTTATTTCCTTCGGGTGGTCTCTTCCTAACAAGTAGGGACTTTTAAGTGATGTGAACGAAGCTGACAATTTGAGCCGAACCTCAGAACTTGTGCGAGTAACGTCGGATTAGCACCCTGACATACTTTCGCCAGTGCAGTCTTAGGTAAGCGAATTATCTTCTCTTTACACCCTCAGACCGTCAGACATTGCAAAAGAGTTGCGTCGCACTTCGGGATATAGCGGGGAAGATCTCATATAGCTCAAAGAATAGTAAGTAATACATTCCTTTCCGCTTCTCTAACATTTACTAACAAAAAATAGATTTTTTTTGACAAAAGTTTGGTTCCTCCTTTGAGCAGAGGTGTTTAATATTCAGCAAACTCCTTTTTAATATAAATGGATAAGACGACGAAAGCCGCCTTTTGCTCTTTGTAAGAACTCGCTTACGCGATGAGAAACGATTAAAACTAGGCTTAATCAAGCCTCGGGAATTTTTGGCAAAAACAGAGCTTCAATTATATAACTACTCGTATTTGAATTAGGCAAACTCATATCAACAAACCTATTTGGTAATGGTCTGACGGTCACGAAACTCCGTTTTCATGAACCAGCACTAACTTCTTAATAGAAAATACGTGCCTCGTCTTGAAAAGGTATGATAAGTTGATATAGCGAGTAAATGAAGAAGGTTATATATTCCTGTTTCGATAGACGAAAAGCGAGCCAGAAATATTTACTAGATGACGGCCGATAAAGAGATCTATCCAGCAGAAACATGTGCTGTGGTAGTTCTTGTCTTGGGTCTAGATTGTACTAATATATCGAAATTCCAAAAAAAAAAAAGAAGTAAGCTTACTCATTTCCAGACTATCAGATCATTGGACACCAATATTTTTGGGGCAATTTTTCACAGATTCTCAAAGCCATCTCGCAAAAGAGGAGATAGAACCTTGTCTCCCGCTTAGTAGCCTGTCCCAAAGAGCCCCCCAAAAAGTGCAATAATCGGAGCTGGCACTTGTCCAATGCCGGCAAGAGACCAAAGTCTTCATCATTTGTCTCCCGACCCGAATCACTAATAGTAAGAGCAAAGCCAGGGTTTCCAATGTTCGGAGCCGAATATGCTTTGAATCTAGGCTGAGCATAATTGCAGAGGGAATCTAAGAGTATAAGGCACTCGAGACTGCTCACTTGAATGCAGAATCGAAGCGATCTTAAATATTTTGTCATAGCGCGTGAGACTATCTTATGAATAAGGAAAAAAGAGTTCAGTCCCAACATTATTATTACAAACTGGGTAGGAAATGCAAGAAATTGCAGAGCGGGAGTGGGGTAGAAAAGCAGGAGCAGAGCTGCATGGGCTCACGGTGGATAGAAGAAACCGGATAAATCAAGTGACCACGGTTTGATACAACGCAACACTAATAAATGGAAAGTCTTGAAAACATTATATATTGTGACTATTACTCGTTCAAATGGTAATTTCGAGCATAGCTTTCACTTTTTGTTGGTACAGGAAAACTTCTCAAACCTGATCTTCTCGGCTACTTGATCCGGCCTTTTCTGTCCACTACGAGGTGGGGTTGCCAGCTGAGGCAGAGATTTGTGATCATCTAATAATGAAGCGAGGAAAGAAGCAGAAAGAATTCGAGAACGAGTGCAAATTTGCGAAGGAAAAAAGCAGGTTCACTGGGGGTAAACTACAAATGTCCCCCCTTTCTTCGCGTCTATTCGCAGTACAATCGAATTATGTTTTAGAACTTATGCCAACCAAGGCATGATACCCAAGTATCAAGTGGAGGCGCACTGGCACCTAGCATAATCAGCGCTAGTATTGACTTCATACAAGCCGAACAATATTCTGGTAGAGAACCCATTTTATCATGGGTGAGGACGGGCTGTCCGGATCTTTCTGCGTCTCGATACTGACGGCCGTGGTAGAGTGAGTTTATATGGGTCCTTAGACCCTTTAATCCTTCAAGTTGCCCCTACGGAAAGCTGTTTCATGGCGCCACTATTGCTATGACCTATGCCATGGATGGCTGCACAGTCGCAAGTCCAGCTGTATGCGTCGGTGTACAGTTGGTGATGCTCGAACTCACGGGCACAGCGAATATGATGAGGCCATTTCGCCAAGCCGCCTGGCTTGCGTACAAGTGTGGGGTCGGTATTTTGGCAAGGGATAGAAGAGCGTTGCATAATTGACGATTCTGTCATGGCCACTGCCCCCGATTTATGCATTTGGGTACGGAATTCGTAAATCACCAGATATGCGTCGGAACTTGACACTTGGGGCTGTGGTGAGGAGTAGTCCGGACAAGAGTGACGAAAGAGAGTATACAGATACATCTCGCTAGTACCGATGTTTGAGAGATCTGATTCCCTCCCGAATTCTCTCCAAGATCCATATCGACTTTCTGTGCCATAAAATATGCTCACGAAGCATACCGATCTTTGCTAGGCTCAATCCTTGGCGTGCTTCATTGCTTCTTGTAGTTCCAGCTAGCTGAGTTTCAATGAGCGGTATCTTGCTTTGTGGAAACCTAAGGTTTTTCCTAGGCCACAAATTCTGTCGGACAAGAGACCGGGGTGGTAGTAGGTGTAGCTTGGTGCAATTGTGTGCCCGAATGGAATGACTCTGGGTTGGATTTGGTCTATTTGGGAGATAGCTCGACTCTGGATTCGTCCATAGAAGACACCGGGAAAGAATTTGGTCGCACTTAAATACCGGTCGTTCGACAGAAACAATGCTCTTCAGAAGTGTAGTAAGCCCTTCTGAAGTGATTCCTAAACTTTGGCCATCCGAAGTTCCGTCTCGGAGTGCTGAGATGACCAAGTTGATAGGTCTCTGGCGACCCAGTTCGATACGTCAACCCAACACAACTGTAACGCCCGCGCAGACTATTTTATATTGGAAAAACTGCTGGCCCTGGGTTGCGGTCATCGACATTGCCGTGCTCTTTTGTCGGAAAATGAGATATGTGGAAGTTATAGGAGGGTGTATAAGGCCAAAACTCCGAAGCAAGGTATCGTTCTGCAGGTGGTGATGATGGGAAAAGACGTTGAAGTCTATCGAAGATATCCCGAACCTGTTTCTCTTAAAGACCCTCCCTTGTTGCAGAAACGCAAACCCTCGGAGAGAAAACATAGACTAACTGACTCGAATTTCAACCCACCAATCCATCCATTGGAAGAAACGAAGAAAGCCGCAAAATCTACTGACAAATCGCTTCCCTAATCCCTACAACCACTGAAGACAAGCCTCTGCTGCTCCTCAGGAGCCGCCGATGCATGATGGGTCCTCAGACCCTGCAACCAATGCATAACCAGATGAGAGTTCAGCAGATTTACCCTCGCTGGGACTGCGAATACAGTCTCTATTCTGTAGTCTTCGCGCAAGCTGTTGCCAGTTCTTCTGCAGCCTTCACCAGCATTCAGGCAGTTGCACCGTAAGCCCTTCCTCACCACCCCGTAAGGCTTCCCATTTTCAACATAAGGCAGTCTTTCGAAAATGTAATAGATCCAAACCCCTCTCCATGTTTGACGCGGTGATCGATCAAATTATCGGTATTTGACTGGCCAGGAACATTTGCTATTGCAAATCATGTCATCTGAGGGATTTCAACATGAGTTCAGAACTAATGAGCCCACGCATTGCCAATTCCATCAGCCAGTGCCGTCTTGAGTTTTCCTCATGTTGGTGGCAATTGTATATTTTTGATACCGGATAAGAAGTTCGCCATTTCCTCGTGGATGGGGATATAGCTTCGTAGGTGCTTATTCTTCTCATTCGGATCTGCAAGTCGAGATTGCAAAATTTGCTTCATCCTTCACCTCTTACAGCATGACCGGCCCTTCTTGTGTCATAGACATAGCCTGGAATTCTCAAAAACTTGGTAATCATCCTGCACAAATTGCTTGTTCCTCTTGTCGCGCTATTTCAGATCAATTTGAGTTCGATTTTACCGGAATTGGGTCAAGTATTGACTAAGAGTCCATAAAGACGCTCGTTGACAAGAAGGATTTGAGCATCAGTCAGTTGAACTCTGATCGCTCTACTATAGCAGAGAAATTCCACGTACTGCTGGCGCAGGAGCCACGTCAACTGGTTGCAGTGCAATGAAGAAGTCGGACGCATATGGGAGGGGCAGTCGTAACTCTTTTCGCCCAGTCCTGCGTATTTTCAGAGACATGATTCGTTGTAGTCGGGTTGGTCTGATCGTCTGCCCGGGGTAAATCATGCTGGCGGAACAAGTATTATGCTAACTTTGCTCATGTTCATCGCCTGGTCTAATGTCAACGGATCGAAATAAAGCCCAAGCTTATTGACAAAATCAGTCAGGAGTTCTTTGCGGAGTTCGCGAGAATGTCTCAGGAGCTGCGAGACATTCTCAATCCCTTGAGTTGACGATTCAACATCAACTGCTGCTTATTCCAGAATTGGAAAGATGCCGTGTCGGGTATTTGTACCAACGAGTTCACCGTTTTGAGCCTTCAACGCTCCAGATGATCGTTTGTAATCAAGATGGCGTATTAAGGACAATGAGCCCATTTCGATGATGAACCTACCCCGCTGCATCTCACCCCATCTAGAAGTAGAGCCGGGATCTGCCCTTACTTTTCAAAGCTGTGAAGTCAAGCTGGCCCTTCTGCGAGTTGCCTCAAAGTTCTTGATGTTGATTACTCCCCACGTGTCCGGCTTTGACGTGCGGCAATACTCGAAGGAGGGTATTTCTTGGGATCCAAACCCACATTGGTTGCCGGCTTCCGTGATTGATTGGTAGTCAAGATGTTCAACGCGCCGCTAGTCTGCTGCTCCCGAGCAAAAGGTTTCCCGAGTCTACATGTGAGTAACGTAGTGGTGATGGGCCCAAAGTATATTTGTAAGGTTGTCGAGGACGTGCCTTGGATGGATTGCAGGGCGTCAGCTCCATGATGGGAGACAAGATATTCAGCGCACGGCAAGTCTGTTGCCCCTGAGTACAAGGGTTGCCGAGACTTCATTGGATCAAAGTAGTGGTAGTGGGCTGAAGCATTCCGAAGGAAGTGTCAGATGTCCGTTACCTAACAAAGATATTGACAATAAAACCACATCCAGCTGATTGTTTTCGCACTTGTATTCACATCCGAGTCTTCTCAGTCCCCAAACTGGTTTGGCCAAGTCCACACGGCAGCACCGTAGGTGTTGAATGGCGTTGTCAAATGTCGTCCCTGTCTCTGTCGAGTATCAGACGATGAGAGGCGGAAAGCTCCCACAATAACGGAGATATTGAAGGGCATCATCGGGTTTGATGCCCACAGCAGCTCAAGCTTGAAACCTAAAACCCCAGAGCTGCCAGCAACACCACTGGGCGACAACGTTCTTGGGAAGGGTTGGTTTATGGTTAACTTGTAGTGATATCTTGCGATATGCCACAAATTTGGGCGCTTCGCACCTAATGCAGACAAAATATTTTGTTGCATATCGTAACATGCCGTCCTTGTTGAAGGGAGTTATCAGGTGTATTGAACCATCCTAATCCATACCTCATGTCAGGAACATCCCACCAGCATTTGGTGGTGTTTCAAGGCGCTATTTTGCATACGGCTTTGTCTTCGGCGCCCTACAATCGTTGTAAGCTTGCCGAGGGCGTGCCTGGGCTGGCTCTTCGAAGCAGAAAAAAAGTTCCAATTCAGAATCATTCGGAACGTGTACTTTCATGTCTCACGACGTGTAAGAAATTCAACCACCGGCGCACTAAAAACCAGAAAGGGACAAATGTCACGGACCTTCCTTGCTCATGCGGAGAGGCTGGGTAAGAAGGCGTCAGCTCCACGATTGGAGCTAATGCACTTCCATTGATACCTTAGTCTCCGATTGATAAGTTTGATAGAAGTCATTGCCATCAGGTGGTCCATTCGCATATAACAGCTGGTTAGTTAGCTAGGAGATTGGTTTGAGACGAGAGGTTTGTCAGATCTATGGTGGCTGACATGGTCAGCATTGGCTTTTTTGGTGTATTGTAAGCGACTATTAGCTCGAGACCAACCTCTTAGATTCACAGACCGTTGTAACTGTCCTGAGTAAACCGTGGTGAAGTCCTTGACTTCTTGGTTCACACAGAAGTCCATGTAGGTTGCATAGTAGATGGTAGGACGGAATAACTTTCACGTACCTTTTCGTGCTTTAGATACTCAGCGGTCTCTGGTGGTAGTCATAGGACTCTGTGATCTTGACCTGTATCTTAAATAGGCGACATTCTTATTTTGTGCCGTACCCCTAGACGTTTTTCTTTCCGAGGCAGATCCGCTGGTGGTCATTGTAAATAGTAGAAATCACAGGATGGCTTCTGCACACCTCTCGTGCTTCGAGTACTTGGTGGTGAAAACTATCCCAGACAGCCTTTGGAGCAGGATTGACTACCGTCATCATTTTCATGTGTTAATCTCTGAGAGCTCGAGAAATTCGGCGCTACACCTTCACCCATCGCTGGCATAAAGCAAGCTTCGTTACCATGGCCGAGAGTGTTTTCTTGGCTATGTCCTAGGGGGTGTACCAGCATGGAGCTTGCTCTTCAAGCGCTGGAGTCAGAACTTGGCGCAAGACTTGGTCGATGGCAGTCCATGTGGTTCATCCTTCAAGCGCTAGAGTCAGAACTTGGCGCAAGACTTGTTCGATGGCAGTCCATTCGACTCTAGCGACTTGGGCGAGTGTCTGGCACAACAGAGGATAGTCTCGGGTACCAGCGCTGGAATTGAGCTTGGCGCAAAGCTTGTTCGATGGCAGTTTATTCGGCTTTGGCGACTTGGGTAATGGCGTAATAGGATAGAAGTTGGTCTCGACCTTCAACTGCTGGAGTCAGGACTTGGTGCAAAATCGTTCGATAGCAGTCCATTCGGCTGTGGCGACTTGGGCAAGGGCTTGGTGCAGTACAAGTTGGCCTCAACCTTCAGACCCTTGGCATCAGAGCTTGGCGCAAAACTTGTTCGATGGCAGTCCACTCGACTTTCGCAACTCTGGTACAACAGCTATTGATCTCGGCTGTATTTGACAAGGGGAATACAAGAAATAAGGAGCATCGTTCTGGCGCTTGGCTTTATCAGGTACAATATCCGCACTCCACCTCCTCACGCCACTCAACCCACCAAGTTAAACATTTGTGGAAGGGTGTTATCTGGTATAGTGCCCCAACCCAACCCAACCCAGACTTCATATCAGAAGCTCGAAGCTCTCCACAGCCATAGGGGGAGAGCCATCGCAAATAGTCTCTGGAACAGCGTCTAGAAATGATGAATTGCTTTTCGCGGATTCGGAACGAGATGCCAGAAGGGAGGGACATCGATCTGGCAATTGGATGTCCTTTCCGCTGTCATTGTGTGAACCAGTAACGTCTATCATCTTTAGCATCTGGCAGGCAGCAAGATACAAAGTTTTGGCAGCGCCAAAGTTGGAACACTCTGCAGAAAGCCATCCAGTTTTATCACCTAGCTCAAGCGTCTCGTGCTGAGCCATCGTAGGATATGCTCGGGTAGATTAGATACTGACCTCACTCCAATCAGGAATCGAAATAGCATGGTGTACGAGCGGATGGGAAAAGCTCCAAAAGCCGATGTGTAAAGAATGTGGAGTGCGTAGTGGAAGAAGCCAAGAGTTTCTTGACCAATGGCTTTCGTAAGATCCAGATTCATATGCTCAGCGCACAGTTTGTCTATTCCTAACCGAAAGGACTTCCGAAAGGCCATAGAACCAATATAACAATTGATGACTTAGATGGCTTAGATGGATCGTTGGAATATAGAGACTGCTGGTTTAAATAGCCCATTTCTCAAACTGCGACATGCAACAAAAAGTAGTCCCGGGGAAGGTGCAGTGAATAGTAAGAGCGTGTGTCTTGGAATATTGCAAGCGATATCGAACCGACAATCGAATTTTCGAACCGGCCAGATAAATAAAGGGCCAGGAAAACCGTTGAGAGTGTGCATAAACCGGGAAGGTGCCCCTGGGCGAAGGGGCTTCCCAAAAATCAATGATCCCCTCAAATCGGATGCTGTCCTACCCTCTGCTGGATGTGGGGACGCATGCGAGACTGTAGCGGCTTTGTTTGACGCAGTACACATTTGGAGATTGAGGTATTGGACAGATATAATCTTGTTGAAGTGCGCTTTCGGTATGTGTAATACTTGTTTCTGCTCAGGGGCAGGTTTCCTTAGGTGACGGCGAACGAGACGGAGGCCAGGTATAAGAACCACGGACTCGAAGCTCCAGAATGAAGAGCGTAGGCGTCGAAGAGCATTATCTGGTATAATTTTCGCATCATTATCCTTCAACACTACCCAATTCTCCAGCACCCACCAGCACCCTTAGGTGGTGAAGGGCATTCCCAGCTCGTCAAGCCCCCGTGAGTACTTTTCCAGACCTCAAATTCGTAGGTGACGACGGCGAAGAGGAATGTAATCTGATATAATAATTGGCGGAAGCACGCGACCGAAAGGGCGGCGAAGGGCCAGAAAGGAAAGCGAAAAGCGTGGGTGTTGAAGGATGTTATTGGGTATAACGCCCGTAGCCAAGTGATTTGAAGGCAGAACCGCCCGTAGGTATTGAAGGGCATTATTGGGAGTAACGTCGAAACAGTGTTCGGAAACCCAAGCCGTAGGTGTTGAAGGGCGTTATTTCGTGTAATGTCGAAAAAGTCTTTGGAAACCCGAGCCGTAGTCATCGAAGAACCATTCTAGACCCTAGAGAGCTCTCTTTTTGCTTCTCTACGATTGATCTCGTGGGAAAACCTCCACGTGAGTTCAAACGCGTGACCCTCAGATTTGGGATGCCGAAGGACGTTGTAGTCATAAGACTCTCCAATCAGAAGCAAAAGGATCGGGAATACTTCGCGACCATCGTTCTAAATGCTGCGTTTCAATTTGGGCAAGTTGTCGAAACTGGTAAACTCCTCATCTCTTTAAGCAAGGCTCGTACTATCATCGAAAGTATAGAAGAGCTGGACGGAGGACTCGCCGACCCTCAAATGCAATTACGGGCATAATATCTTGCATTGTCCAGCTCTGCCATGCTATTACCGCGATTATATTGTGATGTTGTTTCGTAATCTGGAAGCAAGTTCACGGGTGTGGCACACGACCAGGACAGAAGTCTCGCCTGCGATAGGCTTAATTTGCTGGACTTGCTGAAGGGTGGTGAGAACGAAAACGGCCGTTGTATCAAGATCAGATTTGGCGTGGCAGAAGACATTGGTTCCGATAATACCTTGATGCCGTTGGGTACTAAGCATTCGTGTATTTTCAGTCCTGGGGTGCTGGCACTTGGTGATCTTTTTCTCCATGCGCTTCGAAGTCTCTGCAAGACTCTGGATTTGTTTCGTCGATGCTGTTCTTATTTGAGATTAGCGGCTTCGCTGATTGACACAAAACTTCTGACCAGCATTTGGAGCGAGAAAATTAGAAGTATGACCTGTGTCTCGATCATGCGATATTCCTGTTTAGTGCCATGCTCATTGAAGTTCTTCTACTCTCGGAGGCAAGTCCGCTGGTGGTGGTCGCTGCCTAAAAAATCTTCTTGCCACAGACCCCGCGGAATTTTTCGTAGAATGTTTTATGGCTCGATTCGGAGAAGATGCGGCATTAATGGACCCATACGCGCCTGGCAAACTTCGAAAGGGATTCGTGAACGTGATAATGCATCTGATAATAAGACGTTAGCAAGTAGTCAAAATAAGATAGTCGCTACCGTAGCAATTTACTGTAGCTCGGGAAATGAGTGTCGCAGAAACGGAGAGGGGGCGCTCCAGCTACACCTTACCAAAGTTCACATTGTAAATGGCTTCTGCAACACAAGAGCTAGCACAAACACCTAATGATATTCTCGCAGAACGTATGGATGTATACAATTGATTAACTTGTTCGAGTAAGGTGGAGAGTGCCGGACAAAAGGTACAAAATTTACCGAGCACCCCCAGCCTCCGTCTCACCCCGTGCATTGCGGGGTTGCTAGCTTCTGAAGCTACTCCAAGCTGCAAGACGACCTTCACCAACCTCGACCGAATTCGAAAATGTCCCCCAAACCTCCAGACCTTCTCATATTTGCAGCTGCTCATACAACTCCACAAAAGGCACTTCGTGTCAATTCCACCTCCTCGATTCAATTGCCTTGATCGCAATGCCACATTGCATCTCCCTTTAGCTTTCAATCGAGTCCCGAAGATCTGTGTCAACCCAGGACAAGATTCTCGTGTGCCTGTACTGTATGTCTACTCGAGTCACCAAGCAGATCGAGCTGACAATCACCAAGATCCAGTTTGAAATGTCTCCCCACCCTCAAGACGAAGTTCAACATCGCTCCCTCTCCGACCCGGAATCGTTCTGGGCGGAGCAAGCAACCCACCTCGAATGGCACAAGAAGCCCACCTCCACCCTCTCGAGAGTCAAGAAGTCTTTGAAGTCTGGAACCCAGCACGATCACTGGGAATGGTTCCAGGGCGGAGAAATATCGACCTGCTACAATTGTGTGGATCGCCATGTTCTCGCCGGCAATGGAGACCACACTGCGATCATCTGGGACAGTCCAGTCACAGCGACGAAACAGAAGTTCACATACAAGCAACTGCTCTCTGAGGTGGAGATATTAGCTGGAGCTTTGAGAGAACAAGGTGTCAAGAAGGGCGATGTCGTTTTAATGTACAGTACGTATCAGACTCTTGGGGTGCAGAGCATCGCTCTGCAGCTCCCTCGGAGCTGCATCCATGCAACCTGCATGAACTTCTCAGCTAACATGTTTCTGTTCAGTGCCTATGATCCCAGCGGCTTTGATCGGAGTGCTGGCTGTCTCTCGACTCGGTGCTATCCATGCAGTGGTATTCGGCGGGTTCGCACCTGCCTCTTTAGCTCAACGGATCGACGCTTCAAAACCAGTCGCCATACTCACAGCTTCCTGTGGAATTGATGGAGCGAAACCCCCAATGTCATACAAGCCATTCATCACAGAAGCAATCAAGCTCTCGACTCATAAACCCAACAAAACAATTATTTGGCAACGCGAACAGCTTCCCTGGGACGGCCTGGACAAGGGACAAGGCGAATTGGCCTGGCAAACTCTTGTCCAAGACGCACACTCAAGAGGAGTAAAAGCAGACTGCGTTCCTGTCAAGTCAAGCGATGGAATTTACATCATTTACACCTCAGGTACAACGGGTCTACCAAAAGGCGTTGTCCGAGAAGCAGGTGGTCATGCCGTCGGTCTTCATCTATCAATCAGCTACCTCTTCGGCATCCATGGTCCCGGAGATGTCATGTTCTGTGCTTCGGACATTGGATGGGTCGTCGGACACTCGTACATTCTCTACGCACCTCTCCTTGCCGGAGCAGCCACAGTCCTCTTCGAAGGTAAACCTATCGGTACTCCCAACGCCGGTACGTTTTGGCGCATTCTTGAAGAGTACAAGGTCAACACACTCTTCACGGCACCGACTGCCTTGCGAGCCATCCGACGTGATGACCCAGAAAACAAAATGTTCAAGGAGATCGGCGAACGGCGCGGTCTCAAGCACTTCCAAGCACTCTTCTTGGCCGGCGAGAGATCCGAACCGAGTATCGTGACCATGTATCAAGAGCTCCTCAAGAATTACGCTGCTCCAGGAGCAAACGTGATTGATAACTGGTGGAGCTCCGAGTCCGGCTCGCCGATTTCTGGAATTGCACTTGTTCCCCATGCCGGAAAAGATAGAAAGACAAAAAACCGAAGGACGGAACCACTTGGTATCAAACCTGGAAGCGCAGGAAAAGCCATGCCAGGTTTCGACGTAAGAGTAGTAGATGACTCTGGGAAAGAAGTACAGAAAGGAAGCATGGGTAACATTGTTCTTGCTATGCCCTTGGCTCCCACGGGCTTCCGTACACTCTGGCAAGACGAAGAGAGATTCTACAAGGGATACTTGAAGCGCTTTGATGGGCAATGGATCGACACCGGAGACGCAGGAATGATCGATGAAGACGGATACATTCATGTCATGTCTCGGTCAGACGACATTATCAATGTCGCAGCCCATCGATTCAGTACCGGTAAGCCAGTCTATGAGATCCAAGAATTGTACTGACAACTTCCAGGCTCAATTGAGCAAGCCATCTCATCGCATCCAACCATAGCTGAATGCTGCGTCGTAGGCATCCCAGACGCCCTGAAGGGCCACCTGCCTTTTGCATTCGTAACTCTGTCCACGGCCGATCATCCTGCTTCTGCGATTCCCTCTGACCAGCTGTTTGGGGAAGTCCAGAAGCTCGTCCGGACGCAGATCGGCGCCATTGCGTCGCTCGGGGGCATGATCCAAGGCAAGGGCATGATCCCCAAAACCCGGTCGGGGAAAACCCTGCGTAGAGTGTTGAGAGAGTTGGTTGAGAATGCTGTGCACGAGGAGTTTGACAAGGAAGTCCAAGTCCCAGCTACGGTGGAAGATGCAAGTGTGGTCGATGTCGCGCGCGAGAAGATCACGCAGTATTTCAAGGAGAAGGGCGGCGATTTACACAAAGCTACTGAGGCTCGCGCAAAGCTGTGAGATGCCGATGTACGCTGGGTCAATGTATCAAATGGTGGAGGATGCAAATGTGGCACAATGGCCGATGTTGATGTTGCGTTGCGGGCAAGAAAATCACGGAGTATTTTTAGAACACGAGTGGCTAGCGATTTACGCTGCTTGCACATAGTTGTGCTCAGACGGCCGATATACGTGCAATCGATGTAACAAAAACAAACATTTCTATTCGAAAGTCAGACACAGCATGAGATTACAATCTTCTTGAAGTCAAAGGAGTTTTTATTGTTTGCGCGCTGGGCTAGTATGCCCCTTGGAATAATGCACCCGGAACAGCGTCCAAGCGAGCTGTTCCTACATTCACTCAACCATCTTCGGGAAAACTCCCCACAAAGAACTCGCTACGAAAAAGTTCAAGAGAGTCTTAGAAAAAGTGGCAAAAAAAGAGTAATAAATCTACTGGTTTGTGGAATCACATCGTAGTCCTTTGAGCAGGGTTCTTTCAGCGCGTGGGTTATGGATCTACGCAGTTCTTTCCGGCTGCCCTCAGATATCTGAGCAAAAAAGGCAAAAAAAATAATTGTAGCTTTTGCTTTGTGGCCCCGCCTTGTGTTTGGAAGTAGGAGGTTATATTTACCTTTTATGCTTTGTCGTTGTGTTGCTGTATCGTTGACTTGTTCCGTATTCGTAACGTTGAGTAGGCACTGTTTGAGTTAGTCAATGTTTTATACTTGGGGAATTCTGTCAGGTGGAAACTTAGCTGTGGTGATGTATCGTTGCTTGTTCCGGAACTGTAACGTTGAGTAGGCACTGTTTGAGTTAGTGAATGTTTTGTTCTTGGGGATTTCTGTCAGGTGGAAACTCAGCTGATACGACCCCCGGGGACCCCCGTCCCCCAACCTCCGCCGCTACATTGGTATACATGTTATGGCATCACGATGTTATGCATTAGAATGAACTTAGCTCCTCAAGGACCCAAGAACTCTATCACCGCTGTTGTCGTATCGATTCGAGGTAGTCGTATCGGTTCGAAGTATTCGTATCGTTTCGAGGGGTTGTGGAGGAACTCTATGATTAAACATATGTTAGCATATGTTCTTATATCATTGAAACCACTACGCCACCAAAGCTTTGTTGAATTTGTTGAACATATCGTACTTATTTCAATACATATGAGAGCTTAGGAACCAGGGAGCGGGCTCCATAGTACCCATCGAATTTCTCCTTTATGATTGGACAAAGGATTGGGGAATGATTGGATAAAGCAGGGGGAAGCCGGGTCTTTTTGCCTCTAGTCAAGGCCGATGGCCGATCTTTTGCCTTGAATCGAGGCAGAAATTGAATGTCTCTCCCCCAAAGCTATGCGTGCGGGCGTTGGTGAAGAAAGCGGGAGGCTGGCGGTACAGGG
>QGMK01000540.1:0-22246 GCA_007825345.1 Lachnellula suecica
TTATTTCAAGGTATATAACGTTAATACAACGGATTTTTATATTATTTATTAGAATTATAATAAGTATTAAAAATAAAGCTATTTTTAAATTTGTTGAAATAATAAAATAGCGCCGGCTACCTTTAATATAAGCACTTTAAATTCCTTGGAAATATTTATATAACACGTACATATGATAATATATTTATTAATATACCCAAAATTTATATTAATCAAAAATAAATGCTTCAAATCAGGGTTCTTAGTACAATAGCAGCAGATAATCACTATGATTAGAGTGGATTGGACGTCCAATAGACGTATTAGACGTCCAATAGACGTATTTCTCGTATAGACGGTTACTACACAACAGCCCCTAAACCTTTGTTTTACTTCACCTGAGACGTTCAGCAATTGGGAAGGCTAATTTCTATACCATTACAGTCTTATACTTCGTCATCAACTACAGACTTTGTAGTCGTCAAGTGTTCGTCCACGACCGTGGCCGGCAAAGCGACACAAACATGCTCAAGTTCCACATCACAAATCAAAGGCTGTGACATCAAGGCCACCACGACGACCACGACTGCAACATGCACCAATACGGCGACTGCGAGCGATTGCAAGTAAGTTCTCGCCTTCAAGTACTCAGAATCACGCGACTAAGCAAGTCCTGAATAGGATTCTTTGTCCAACAACTACTTCAGGACAACAGTCCAAACCGAGCTGTAGTACCACTTGTACCTCTACAATCACGGGATGCGGGGCATCTGGAACGACGACCACAACCACGACGTTAGTGCTAATATCTTCTCTCATCTGCCTGATCCTATTTTGATGCCTTCCCTACATCTTTTGTTGCTGAAATTATTGATTCATGTAAGAGCTTGCGGATAGCTTACTGCACAGACTAGCCGACCTCTGGCCCTTACAGCCTCTAGATTTCATTGTTTTTGCTCTGAAGATGTCGATTTTGGGTATTTTGAATGTGCCACGATTTGTGGAATATTTAAATGCCACTAAAATCAATTGCTTTCAGCTTTCATATCGAAGGAGCAAGATGACAGACGAACAAAGCCTCTTGTTTTGACTTAAAAATTGCTTTGGAAGTTCGGCAGCTGACACGTCTTTTACTCCAGATCTACTTCAGCCGTTAAAGTATGCACTATCACCTCTAGTTTTGACACCTCCGGCATTCCATCAATGTCAACTGGTACACCAAAGACTGGTGACCCTGACAACTGGAAACGTGGCATTGCCGGACGCATTACCGTGAATCCTTTGGAGAAGCGTGGGCAATCTGAAAAAACCCCAACTCTGGGAGGCTGTGTTCTTCAACCTCCAGCTGGGATGACACTCACTCGGCCAGCTTGGCCCGCTCCTACGGCTGCAATGCTTGGCCCAGATCAAAATGGCCAAATGGATGCCAGATACTCAGCGATTTCGAGATATGATCGAGCTACTGCAGATGTTAATTGTGCTTGGACTACGACCCGACTCGATGCAAAAGCATATGCTGCAGCCCCGCTTGGATGTAAGTACCACCATCCCGATCTACTTTCGCAGAGAAGCAATACTGACTCCGATATCTTGACGAACAGGGCAAGACTTCACTAAAAATAATTTCAACGAGGAAAATAACAAGCTGAGTCTTGACCATGCATGTAAGTTAATGATTACGATCACCATAACTCTGATATCGATGAGAAAATAGCTAATAAGCATGTGTAGACGAAAAACATTGGATGTTTGATTTTTTTGATACCCATGCGATCAGTAGTAGTGGTGCCTCTGGAACCCTTACCGTAAGCAACTTTGGACCTTTGTACTCTCACCCGTACCATTCTTATCCTTTTTCGTCCCAAGCCCTCCAACTTATTCTTTATTTGTCCCAAAGAGGATACTTTTGCTCCTACGCCTCCCGAACCATTCCCAAACAGTAAAATACTGACTCCCCAATGTTGCAGTGTGCTCAAACAACCCAGTACTTTTTCTCAACTCTCAATGGGTGCTCCGAGAATCTCCTGCAGGATGTCTGGAACGGAATCCCAAGTGACGTCAATTTGGAATTTATCGCTATGTCTCAGTATCTGAACGGTGTTGCCAAGGGATCTCTTTTCTCGACCGGTGGGATGGAACAAAAATTTGTTGGCGATCCCAAGTTCAAAATTCCAATGGGGAGCACTGCAACTTACTGGCAGTGGCCTAGTACTAAAAGCAAGAAGCAAGCAAGAACAACCTGGTCGGCATACAACTCTTTGGGACAATTGATGGCGTACTTCCAAAAAATTCTCTATGCTTGCCTGGAGATGAAATCGGACGGCATGCTTCAGTTTATGGACCAAACCAACCAGCGCATTTACCAAAATCTGTAAGTCACATGCAGTATTGGCAGTAGATTTTAGGTTCACAATTTACTAACAGCTTGCAGCCAAGCAGTCGACCAAAAGATTACCACAAATCAGAACAACCGCTATGGTAATACAAATGCATGGCACGCCACTTTCCCTAATGGCATAGCGGCTGCCTATAAGGAGTATATGACAAACATTATTCAGCCTGAGATCAAAAATCCGCCCGATTACTTGACAGACATCTGGAAGAATTACATCGTGCCTGGTGTGGCAAACTCATTGACCCTTCCCGACGTTCAACAGGACTCAAACGCTAATACAGGAATATACTACGCGGATTGGGAGATATTCAACAATCTTGTCGAAGCTCACGAAAGCAAATACAATGTGAATGGAGCATATACGTGGGAATACCCCGCTTTCTCCTTCACTTGGCCTCAAGCCACCAAAAGGGATTTAGAGATTTTCCAAAGACAAGGAGCTTGTGCTCTAGGAACAACCACGGGAAGCCAAAGCACTGCAACTCAAACTACTGGGTCTCAGTCTGCTGGAGGCAAAAGCACGGTCCCAACGCTTACCGGTTCCTCGAAAACCAGTTCCTCGAAAACCACTTCCTCGAAAACCAGTTCGTTGAAAACTACTTCCTCAGCTGGTACTACAAATACTGCATGCAGCTACGTTACAACAGTGTTCCCCTCCTCAGAACAGTCCACAGCCGGCACAGGCACGCAAAGATACTGCCAGTGCGGCCCCACCATCGCAGGCATCAACATGGCTACTTCAGGCAGTAGTACGACCACGTATTGTGCGATAGGAAGTTCGTTGCCTTCGGGCTTCAGCCAAATTCCCGTCTCGAATGGTGTCGCGATTACTAGCTCTTCTTCAAAGGCTAGTTCACCACCGGCTTCATTCACAGGATCTGCGACTTCAGGAGTGATTGGTAGCCTGACGTTGGCGGAGCCAATACCAACACACTCAGCTACTAGTACAACAGTAAGTACCACATATAGTCTTCCCAGAAACAGATCCTGACTTCACTAGGCTGCCCCTCCGCCCTACGTAACCGGGAATTGTACCGTCAACGTCTGGCAACAATTCGTTAGTGATGATGGAGAATGCTGGGCCAATATCACTTTCTTAGATGGTGGCAATAATGTATTGTTCGGACCAAGGTTCACGGAGAAAGATTGGAAAGATACAGGAACTCTAGTCTACAGCGCCTCGGACACTAAACTGCCCAACGACTTCTCGATTGACTTTCTGATGAGCGCCGACGTGCCGGACGGATATTCAAAGATGAAGAAGAGGATCGCAGCTGCTCCACCGGTGCCGGCAACGAATCTATTTTTGCAGTGGGCATTGACCTTTGCTACGGGATCGTTGAAGTGGTCGACCGATGAAACCAAAGACAAGGCGACAAATAATGGGCCTTACTGCAATGTTGGAAGTTGGGATGTTCAAATCGATGAAGCAGTAAGTTTTGTCTTCGCTCAAAAAGAAGTTGATTTACTAATACTTCACTTACAGAATCGTAAAATGGATTGCCATTGGCAGTGTTGAAGAAGACAGCAAGTCAGGAGAAAGGAGCGGGTGCTAGAACCAACGGGTTACTATCTTGTACACAGTTAAAAAATAAATAAACATGTTTCGATTATCTATGGGGCTTTCACTGGATACTTTAATGACCCCTCCAGGCGAGGAAATTTCTTCGGCCGCTGTATGTTTAGCGATCAGAGCCTAGACTATAGCTGTACCTCCACTAAAAGCCCCTGGAAATCTAGCGAGCTTAAATCCCCAAATTATGGCAGTTAGGGAGTTCAAGCCCCACAATACAGTGGCCGGAGTAATTTCCGCAATACAATGCATGAATGAAATATCCTTTGATTTTCAGTTTCATTTAAGTAGCATGGCCTTACATCATCGGATCTGACAGAATCGGAACATTTGCTTCACCAGATACTTGGAGAGACGTCGAAGATTTCCAGTTCTTAGAAAGACTTACTACTGAGCGTGTCACGCCTTCAAAGACGATGCCACTATATTGAATTTCATATTGGCGGTTCCAATGCAAGCAATAGATCTTACAATAAAACTCAATTCAAGCTTCCATCTTATCTTCCGTCTTTCTTGCTTCTCTTTCAGCCACATCCCCAACCCTCGCCTCCTCAAGCAGACGCCAAATTCTTCGCCGATTCCGCAACGCCAATGGCAGATCAAGAGACGCATCACTAGGATCGAAGAGTGTATCTTGCGAAAACTCGTGCTTACTGGAATCGAAGGGCGTAATTTGGGACAGCTTGCGAGCCAGAAGTTCCCAATTCCAATCAGATGGTTTCTTTTTGTGGACTAGGGATACATCGAGGTCCCATAGCCAAGGAAACAAGCTCTTGTTGACGAGTGATTCTTGCCACCATTTCTGACTCAAAGTGTATTCACACTCCATGTCTGCATTCTGGAGATTGTGATATTTTTTTATTTGACCTGGTGCCGAAATGGATTCTGGATTTTCACTTTGGTTGGCTCCTCCCGGCCTTTCACCGGATACTTGCTGAAGATTTGAGAGAATCGAGTCGGTTAGATTTGGTATCTCGAGTGGATTTTGTTCGAATAACTGGTTCGATGTTAGTACGACACATGCGCCGACAGACGACCACGTACTTCTGCAGTCTCTGGGTCATCATCCGGCTCCCACTCCACGTTTCGACATTTCCAGCCACCGAAATAGCCATGTGGCTCTGGCAGAGTTCTGGTATGAAAAGGCACCATAGGACTAGAAAGCCTTCGGTGTAAGACTTCCCATAAATGTCGAATGGAAGTGATCCGGTCGCCCGAGGGAGGCTCATCCACAGTCTTTCTACTGCCAATGAACTGGTCCGCTACCTGGAGGCACAATTTATGAACTGGTATATACAACGGACCTCCATTTTCGAATGAATAATCAACGAACATTGCCATGACTCTTCCTCCAGAGCTGAGGTCGAATTCTGAGCCGTAATGCAAACGGGCCTCAAGGCGTACAACCTTTCTATCGGCTTCGTTTGGTGGCTCCTCGCCAAGGTGTAGTGAATAATCTGTCTCGGGCCAGGCTTCGTGACCCCAGTATTCATCTGGTTCTTCCTCTCCATTTTTTGTTTTGTGCACTGTCGTTAACATGATAGAATCACAAAGCCAATCCAAGGATTCATTCAGTCTGATACTTCTGTTAGCAGAGGGACAATTCTGGAAATGTTATAAGAGGCGTACTGAGAACCGGGTGCAAACAGAGGGGCTCCGCAGATGGAACAGTAGACTTGGGAACGACTCATTTTGATGCTATTTTTCATAAGATTTCGGGAACCAAGGCTGTTCTTGATTGGAAATGGTGTTCCAGAAAATTGTACTCAAGATTCGTGTTCTTCAAAAGAAATCCAGACGGGTAACACAAATTACTGACGATGGACAAGCCTAATCCCTGTATCAGTCCGCTTCTTGGTGGATACTGGTCTAGTCTTGCATGATTGAAGCAAGGAAGAATGGCTCATGACGTGCAGCCCGCACTAAAATCCAACAAACTAGTTTGTTGTTAAAATAAGAAGTGGTCAAACTTTTGACCACAAGTGCAAAGAAGGATTTCGCTGCTGCTTACTCGAATAGGGTCAGCTAGAACGTATTCTGGCGCCACAAGGAGACCCACCAGCCAACTTTGGGCTGAGTTGAATCCTTTTTTACGCCGTAAAATGTGGAGCACTAGGATCGAGAAATAGGTCGGCTTAATGGGGAAGCTTCCTTTCGGATCCCACGCCGATTGAATCCTTTCGGCAGTTCTGAGAACGCGTCGCGAGGGGTACTTTTACGCGGTGATTACTAAGCGAGCCTCGCTAGCTCACCTCTATACCAACCTCACTTGAACCTCTTATGAGCTACGGTCTAAGCATCATCTTATAACCACTCTCCAGAGAGGCGCTTGGCAAGCCATTTGATGCCTCTATTCTGGAAGTTCTGGAAGTTCCGTAATAGTGACTACTGGCCGCGTGATGCTCCTGTCGTCACGTTGCTGGAAGTCACTCCACGAATGGCACCACCAACGTTGATGATCATTATCGAGAACCAGGTGATATCTCAGGGCCGTTTCCTTTCATTTCAACCCCATTTCTCTCACTTGTCTCCTCTTGAACACTTGAATCATATCTTCATGCTACGGACAGGACTACTGCAGTATAATTCCAATACCGTGCGTCGAGATATACGAGACCCCGCATACATTACATTTCCATTCAAATGATCCTCTTCGAGACCAGCGCATCAATCTTCGAGCTACTATGGGACATCACCCTCGCTGTATTTGTTATCCGAATCGCATTTGTTTACTCCCTCCTGAGCTTCGCATCCGGCGTCCTCATAACGTACTTCAGAATCGCCCAGCTATTTCCCCTGAACCACCTCACCCAACCTCAATCCGAACTCATAACCCTGCCAATGTGGCTCCTAGCTATTACTCTGTGGGCGCGCTTCGCAATCGTCTCTTACGAAGTGCCCAGGGTCGGAGGGTTTAGATTGGCAATTGGTGCCATGTCGTTGGTGTTTCTGTTGTCGGCGGAGTTGGCAGGAGGGGTATTTTTATACGAGAAGGGATATACAGCTTGGATATGGGAGACGGACCCCTTCGCTGCGGGTCTGGGTGCGACGGCCTTGGTACTGTTCGGACTTATGCCTTTGCTACTTATGGTGCTAGAACAACAGACCGATGAGATCAGAGAGACATACCATGGGCATGAGAAGAAGCCGATTGTTGCTGCTGTGTAGGTTTCCTCTAGTTTTCTTCGATGCAAGCACTAACATCTGGAAGGCCCATAGTCACAGTGACGGAGAAAGCAGACCAAGATAGGAGCAAATGATTTTTACACGTGTAGGGACGGACGCAACTAAACCATTGTTGACCAGATACTCGGGCGGGTCATGCACGAATCCAGTGGTAGTCTTAGAAGTTTAATAACTATGCAACAAATTAGAATTTCGGTCTGAAACTTAAAATGCTTAATTGATAAGTAAACTTGAACAGATCTGCCTTTTCAGATTCTTAAAATAATAATGGAATAATAAGCTATAAGCATTTAAAGCTTATAAGTTGGGATAATATTAGCATTTTTAAGCCATTTTACCCCCAAATTGATTTATTTTAAAAAAAGAAATTAGGAAAAATTCTTCTAATTGAAATATTAATAGCTAGGTCTTTAATCTTTTATTAAAGATACATTCTGTTTTAGAGTCAAGAATGTAAAGTTATAAAATATTTTATATAAAATTTGATTGATTTTCTTAAAAGCTCGCTTAATTTTTCTCACTGGATTCGTGCAAGACCCGCCCGAGTACAGGCTCGTGGACAGGGTTTTTATTTGGAAGGTCACTGCCATGTTATATCCAAAGGCTGGTGGTCTTAATGTGGAATTCCCTTAATGTTTGGAAGAAACATTGCATTTTCGAAACTAAGGGTTTGGCATGGCATCACTCGTGAATCATAATCCACAATTCATTGCCTGTAAATCTATACATCATCTTCAATCATCGATCATCGCTCTCCTCAGCCTACAAAAATTCAGGGTCGAAATTGAGAGTACTGCCGGTTACAGGAGCACTCTTCTCCACCTTTGCCATTCTCATCGCACTGCCTATAAATCTGTTTTCCCACTCCCCATCAAAGGGCACCATGCGTCTCCACTCCTCTTCCGTCAAGTCATCAAACTTAGTTGTTGATGGCTGTTTCCCCAAAGTCACACCCGGCGCAAAAAGAGCAGGCGCATTCTTCCTCCACGGCGACCCAAAAACAGAATTCGCAACCGGCGTATCGACCGTAACATCCACGGTCGCAACAAACTTCCCTCCCCTCTCCACCACAACGCCCATATTCAGCTGATCCGGAATCCCTTCTTTCGTGCGCTTATTCTCGCGCACATCCCAGTACACAATATCCCAATCAGAGCCGTGCTCACTGCTCCAGAAATTACCTTGGGTTGAAAACCGGTGCGTTTTCTCATATTCCCACTCTTTCTCCCCCGAGATTGAAGGGCCGACTGTAATGGGCCCTGCTGGCACCTCGAGTGAGAATTCACCGCCGATGCGGTTCTTTTTGCCTTCTACGGTGGGGAGGCCGTACATTTTCCTTGGTGCGAATTTTACGACGGCGGGGGAGGCTTCGGAGGAAGGCGCGGAGGAGTGCTTGGAAAATGTGATTTTGATGTTAGCATTCTTGAAACGATAGCCATGCTGGCCAGAACTATTGAATAAGTTCAGTATATATGCAAAAAAAGGTTGTCGGGGATTTGCATGGGTTTTGTGAGCATTTGGCACACGGCTACTCATCTTGCTGGGTTGCAAGGAAGGCTAAAAGCTTACCGCAATGAAAAGGAGAAAACTATCAGCGTAGCAGGCTTAGAATCAAATGTGCCATGCGATACATTGGTGACCATTCCTCGAACACCTGCATCCGAAATTCCTGGAAGCAGGTCTATGTGTGTAACTTTGAGCGTCCGCGTCGTGGGACTTATTTCCGTTAGGCTGTATGGGACGGCCTCAGTTCCCGATCTTGAGTCTGTGGAAGCAGGAACTGGGACTTCGAAAACCTCCTCTTCCTCTTCTTGCGCATATTCGGGCTCTGAGGGGACTTCGAAGCTGGTGTCGGGTGGGTTATAAGACGCGAGAATTGAGGGAAAATCTCCTGAGATTATTTGTGCCATTATGAATAAATTGGTTCAGGGTGTCTGAATTCCAGGTCTAAAATATAATGCGAAAGGAATATAAGTCAATTTGAGGTTGTGACGTGGTGATCGACATGTAAAAGGAGTGAGGCTGTGGTGGGGCGGGGTAGACTAAATTCTTGGCCAATGAAACGTGCTTCTCTCGGTATATTCAGCTTGTCAACGAATTTAACAACAGAGTCACGTCTTACAGTGGAATTCTTTTTGATCGTGTATATATAATTAATATTCTCTTCATCTCACGTTCTTTCGGGAATTTGGGCCAAAAAAATCGTCGGATTCAAGCCAGTGGAAGCCATTGTGAAAGCCCACCTTGTCCAGGCTTCAATCTGATTTTAGATTCTCAACGATCAACCTAGGACACTTATGTTCATATTCTGCCATCTTTTACAAGAACATGCGACCGATTTAGACAGTTAAGGCCTCTATTTACACAATTATGGGAAATGTCGAAGTCGCCGTTTCGGGGCCGTACATGAATGAGGGTGATCCTGGGAACCGAATTTGCAGCACAGTCTCTTTGGAGAACATTACCCGCGTCTTCTGGAAATTAAGAGACAGAGAGATCCGAGGAGACTGTTTTGGGGGTGCACGCTGGTGGGTAGCGGGGATTGGGAGGTGGGAGCTGATGATGGCTATCTACACTCACAGAATGAAAAATTGTGCTTAGTAGGCGGGTAAGAAGAATGAAGGGACTTCAAGCAGAAGCAAATTGGATTTTTGATTTTGACGAAACTGAAAAGTCCAAACAATTGCTAGCAGCAACAATGAACCATTACACTTGTCCAACCAGCAGACATGATAACTAGTAGCAAAAGACAAGACATTGAAAAGAAAGGGTATATCGAACTCCAACCATCCCACAATCCAGATATTCCGTTCCAACCACCCACCCTAAGAAGCTGGTCTGTATCCCGTCTTCTTCTCCGGCTCGGGTTTATATTTAGCAAAAGTCTCCTCCAATTCTACCTCACTCCACCTCTTATACGGCTCGCTCCCGATATATTCCCCCTTCAAATCCCGCGCAAAATGCTTCTGGTATTCCCGCCTCGGCATGTACACCACTTTCACCAAGCCATCCTCTCCCTCCTTCTTACTCTTCCCCTCCCCCTTCAGCATCTTAATAAAACTCTTCCTCCGGCCCTTACCATCCTCCTTATCCTTGGGCTTCTCTGATGGAATGACCTTCGTCACGATCGCAGGGATGATCGAATCGTCTGTGTATTGCTTTGGAAGTAGTTGTGGAAGGGAGAACATGTCTCCAGCCATGTTTTGGAGGGAGTTGAATTGGAAACCGGGGATGGGACGACCGGTAGCCGTGAAGTTCATGAGGGCTTCTTGATCGAGCTCTGAAGCTTGGGGCGCGATGAGGGGCTCGGCATCGGAGTCGTAGGGCGTGTCTGAAGTTTGGAGATTGGTGGGCGCCGGTGCGTATACAATTGTCTTGTTGTCGTCACCGCGATATGCGAGCATGGCGGGGGCATTTGTGTGACGTGCCATTTTTTCTTAAATCGTGGGGAGGTTTTTGGTAGGAGGTAGATTTGGACCTTCTTAAACAATGAGTTGTCTGCTGTTTAGGGGTTTTGTGATCAAGACGTTGAATGTCAAAAAGCAGCGTCACGGCCTCAACCGCACAGCTTCAACAGCAAGCCACCAAACAAAGAGTTGTACGGTATTCGTAAATGTTGCCAAATACTCCTTTCTGATACCGTAGATATAAAGCTCTACATTTCCATGTAGAAGCCACGGAACGGACTCAAAGCTGAAGTCACTCGCGTGGAATGTTGGATGGAATTTACCCCGCATTTGGTGCAAGGTGAGGTGACCAGCCTCCTCATTGGCGCGCACTGTATGACATAAGCAAGGCTGAATCCAACTTATCTATATGTTACCTGGATTTTTTATTTAATATTTGAAGGGGAGGTTAAATGCTTAACAAGATGGAAAACATAAAATCAAAAGAAATCGTGATGAAGTTCTGGGGAAACTTGAAGACCCGGAGTATAAAACGACTTCGTTTATCCGACCGCGCTCTTCTAAACTCAGCTGAATCGTCTCAAAGAAACTTTGGATCTCTGTATAAAAAGGATCGAGACAAATGTCTAACTTTTATCTCTCCCAGAAATGTTGTGTTCGACTTGGCAACCCCTTTTCACTACATTTCTAGAAGCCGTATATAAACGCTCCTTAGCCAGCCATGAACCATTGTATCCGAGACAGACTGGTTCGCAAGTGATGATTGGCAGGAGAGGCCTCAATTCAGATTTCCTGTCGAATCTGTGACGTTCTTCTGGCAGGGTTGCAGGCACATGGCGCAGTGCGTATCCGAGCCATGGGTTGTGGAAGTTCTAGGCCCTCAGCACGGAACATGAAACGTTTCCAATATTAGGCTGATCGGACGCAGCAGCAACAAAGAGATGAAGAATCGTCTGAAGGATTTCTGTTGCACTTCGCAGTTTGTGCCCAGAATCTAGTCTGGAGCCGTCTAGACGTCGACATGGCTTGGTGTTCTTGTCGCGGCATACGGATATATTGGCTATTCCCGAAACGGTCAGTAATAGTGGGTCCGCGACCCTTGGTCTGGAACTTCATTAACCTCACCTCTCGCATGCGCATCGAATCTGGACCTTTAACAACCATGAGGCTTTATATATGCACCTACCACAGAAAGTTATGTCAGCCATACTCTGGTCTTGCAATTCTTGTCCTTCTTTCAATTGGCAATCCTGCCGGACGCTTGTTACGACAGCTCGGGCAAGCGCAAACAGAGTGTCGTCGTCCTCGTAATCGTTATTGCTTATAATTATCTTGTCGAAATTGGCTATATGTTCTTTCTATTCAGTTGCGTTCAAAGTGGAATTTTTATGTTGAGCCTGTTCCAGTAGCCAGGCTTTCGGAGCTGCTGACGCGGGGCACCCCCTGGATCGTACCGTTCATGTGATGGCACTTGCCCACAAAAAGCAACTTATGCATAATATTAGGCGCGGCTGGGTGACCTGATGGAAGCCTGCATCTAACGACGACCACGGACGTTGTCGCTCATCAGCTATGACTGCATGTATCAAGAAGGCAACAAGAGCGTCGATGTCAAGGACCAAGTTCGTTTGCTTGGTTGGGCGAGTGTCACTGAGCGAATACTCCTTTAAGTGGCACGAATCCTGTAATGAATGAAATCAGGATGGTCTCCGCACCTCTTACACTGCATGGCAACCCGCAAATATTGGCGATCATGATAGGTGCTGGTGTGGCCATTGGCTTGGGGGCGGCCAGCTTCCTTGTTACACAGGAAGGTTTGGTCTTGGCGCATCCCCATTGGGGAAGTTGCAGATGGCAGGTCATGTGCAGTGGCGTTGATTCGTGTTAACATCCAGGCAGGCGCGTCTGCCTTCCCCACCGCTTTTATATTATCTGGTCGCGATTTCCTTGAAACCTCAATCTTTTCAGTAAAATCAATATCGCCTAAAGAAGGACAGCACTTCTTCCGTAAGTTTGGATTGAGGTCGTATATGGTATGGATTGAGGAACAAAAGTTTGTGTGTTATCGGTTTTGTGCCAGCTTGACCTGTTTGATTTCAAGACTCTCGTTCCTTGGGGCAGTATAAAGCTGCTGTGCCTTGAACTAGATTATGTGGGACTCACTCCTACACCTTGTGTTCCTTGTTTGTCTTTGCGTCGGGCTAAAAGAACATTTCTTGGGCCAGAGTCTCAGGTATTCTTGTACGCTTCAAAAGGATAACTTCGTATAAGTAAGCAGCTCTTCAAATAACTCTTGCTGCAAACGTCTCTTAGTCATATCACTATTTCCCATCATCGGATTTGCGCGATTTCTAAAATTAGGGGGTGGTCCACGTGATCATTGGACCCCTGAGGTTAAACCGGTCTGAGAGTTGATTCTGGAAGCACTCGGCATTTATCTCCGGCAAGATAGTTGCAAGGTAGAATTTCTATGGAGGCTCTCGGCAATCTAGAACAAGACTTAAACTGGTGGCAATCCCATAAACTCCCTTCTACAGCCGTTGGAAGAATAGCTAATGATCATTTTCCTTCTCGCCTATCACTTTTATTCATGAACACACTTACTCTTACCCAAGTACATCCACACCCATCCCCATATCACACTCTCTCCGCACTTTCCTACCCCGGATTTTCTACCTCGTGGCTTGCGGATAATCAAAAGCCCCACCTTGCAGGTTGAAGGAGCCTAATATAAATCTTGGCCATCACTCAATCCAAATTTACATTAAATAAGACGAGTTTTCTCTAACAAACCGAAAATGCAAGCCCAGAAACGAAAATGCTGCTCACGATCCTCCTACTTCTGCTCTCACAGCAGGCGCTTGCCCTCGTGACGCAAAACGGAACAGCATGCACCGTCACGCCCCTAGGAACCTCTTCAACCGCAGACGACACGCCGCAAGTCCTCGACGCATTCAAAAAATGCGGGCAAGACGGCAGCATCACCTTTTCTGAAGGCACCTATTACATAGGGCAAATCATGGACACGACAAATCTACGCAACGTCGATATTTCCATCTACGGAACCTTCATCTGGAGCACGAATGTGCAATACTGGCTCTCGCACAGCATATCCGTGGTATATGCGGGCCGCTCAACGGCGTGGAGAATTGGGGGCACGAATATCACGATGCGTGGGTATGGGAAAGCGCTGTTTGATGGCAATGGGCAGACGTGGTATGATCAGAATAAGAATAATGGGAACCAGAATGGCCGGCCGATTTCGTTGACGTTGTGGAATGCGAAGAATATTCTGGTGGATGGGATTACTTGGAGGCAATCGCAGTTTTGGTAGGATGGTAATAATCGGGAGAGAACAAGCAAAAACTGACTGATGAGGATAGGCATACTTTCGTGGCACATTCCGAGAACGTTACTATGACGAATCTCGTGATGAGCTCGGTGTCGAATTCTCAATGGAAGACGGTGAACACAGATGGCACAGATACGTGGAATTCCAAAGACGTGACGATCTCAAACTGGACAGTGACATGCGGCGACGTAGGTGCTCCTCACCCCGCCCCCTATTCCCACCTAACAAGAAAGCAGGACTGCATCTCCGTCAAAGGCAACAGCACCAACATAAACGTCAGCAACATCGTCTGCCACGAATCCGGCGCAATGTGCATCGGCAGCATCGGCTCCAATGCCGTGCAGCCCGACTACGTCGAGAACGTCGTCTTCGACAACATAACCCTGACGCACAGCAGCAACGCCGCCTGGATCAAAACATACCCCGGCACCGGCCACGTCAAAAACGTGCTCTTCCGCAACATACAATTCACAAACGTCAACCAGCCCATCTACATATCTCCCTGCATCTACTCGGGCCAAAACTGCGACAGCTCGAGACTGCAGATCTCGGACGTCAGGTGGGAGAACATCAGCGGGACGTCGAGGTATAACGTCGGGGCCGGCATGCACTGCAGCAGCTCTGCGCCGTGTCAGAATCTGACGTTTGCGAATATTGATATTAAGCCTATGAATGGCGGCACGATTGAGTATTTGTGCTCGAATATTGCGAATCAGAAGAGTATGGGGTTGACGTGTACGGGCACTTGCCCGGCAAATTGGGCGCAGCAGCTAACGGGCAATCATTGAGGGACTGTAGGTATCCAGTGAGTGAGAGCGCCGTACATAATATCAGACAAAACTGGTTATTGCAATGCACCTTGCTATACACAATAGCAAGAAAGAAAAGGGTCTCGCGACTAGCAAGCCACCCAAATACAGCGTCCAAGTGTTTCAAATCCCACCATGAAATCTGAGAAACAATTTTGGGAGCGGATCATTTCAGACCCCATTTATTAGATTTTTAGTTTCTCCGTGAAACACAGCCCCTAAACACCATTCCAATCTCATTACGAGTATCTCGAGCCGGAGCCTGCATGAGCACCGGATCATGGTAATAGAAGCCCAACACCCGTACCCGCCCCGCCCTTCCCACCACTCGGAGTTCGTGTCCGCGTGCAAGTCTGGGGGTACCGCCGGATGGCTTGATTAAGACAGACTTTGAATAATTGCGCCACGTGCTTGTCAGACAAGTAGCCAGCTCGGCAAGGTCGCCATAGGCGTTATCAAGGGATCCGAGGCAAACCCGGTCGGCGATGAAGGATTGGAGGGGGAACCGCAGCTAATGGCTGTGTAAAGCGCTGGCTGACATTGCACAAAACCCAGGTCAAACCCGAAGTCCGATTCTGGAACATTGAATGGTAAGACGGGCCAGTCGTTTGCGTCAACAAAACCAACAGATGGTAAGTAGTTGACAACGTCGACCTGATCTGCATTACCAGAAGGCGGCTCTGGCTTTCGGGGAGCAGAGCCAAAGCCTTCTCCGCCATTGTAGTAGGCTTCTGTCAAATAGAGCGGCCACTTGTCAGGGTTCAAACCCAGGTAATCGAAAGTATCATACGGGTCTTCCAGATGTTCGTCTTCATCGCCATTCTGCTCCACATTTGTTGCCTTCCAGGTAAAACGCCCATCTTTATTCCACATAGAATGTGCGGTATCTAGGATAAAGCGTTCCAGAGTACTTGAGATTGGCAAGTTAAGTCTGGTACCTAAGTAGACCATATGGTGTGCTAATGTTCGGCAGAGATGGGTTTGCATCACCCCGTGGAGAGTTCGTATCTGTGACAGATCCGGGAGGCTCATATCATCCTAGTCATGCATTAGCTAAGGAGTAGTAGATAAGAACAAAAAAAGCCTACTTGGTCTTCGGGGAACACAGGAGACTCGACAATCGGCTGAGTGTATCCAATTGCGAGAACGGATCCAAACGCCAGGAGGAATAAGGCTTGAAGCTTCGCCTTGGCGTCTTTGTTCTTGTGAATTTCAGCAAGCGACGAAGCTGTAAGAGTGGTGTCCAAAAACTTCAAACATCGTTTACCGGCAATGGCTCCGATTTTGAGCAAGTCTGATACGCTAAGGTGGTATTCACGATCCGAGCTTCGCTGTGTGTGGGCAAGAGATATTGCATATATCATCAGTCGAAAGTTTGTGCTGATCTCGTGGCCTACTATAGGCGCGATCAGGTCTCGGAATTGCGGCGAAGACAAAGCGCCAACTTTGCTTGTGTTGGCAATGTCGCGGCTGTCTAGCCAGCTGAAGATATCGTGGCTGAAAAGATCGATTTCCCACGTCATCTGCGATGCACACCCAATGATCACCGGCGTTGCATCAAGTACGGCTTCGAGTGCTTTGGTGGAGTATCGGGACATTTCTAGAGTAATTGCTGCCGACGGGAGGTGTTAGCCATTGTGATTCACGAGATTCCTGGAGTAGATGAGGTTACTCACCTTCATCAAAGAACTTGACTTCTGTCATCAACGTTCGAATGCAATCCGTCCAGCGTAGCACTTTCTTCTCCAGGACCCGAGAAGTTGCAAGGGCTAGCTTTATACAAGCCACGCAAGGGTCTTCTTCGCCAGAGCACTTAAAGAAACATTGTTAGGTTTGGTGTCTTCGTAAAGGAAATTTGCACTCACCGGGATCTTGAGGAGCTTGCATCTTAGGCACGCTCCTCGAATTCTGACTTGTTTCACTTGCTCTCGACGCTTGGAGTTGAATTTGGCTCTTTTTCGAGGCCTCGTATCCTTGCCGCCATTCGAGAAACAAATGAAAGATGACTGGAAGGCCCCCTGTTCGGCGGCGCTTCTAGGATATCCTAGCCCAGACATTTTCTCTGTTTTCAAAGAGGAGTAAAGGAGGTTCAGGGATGTAGATAGCGACTTAGCAAATGCTTAAGGAGTTCGTGGATCAGGTAGTTCGACTTCGGCGAATACAAGGCTGAGGGTACAAATCGATAGAAAATCATGTCAGACAATTCAAACTTGGTGTTTGGAAGGTTTATATACACTCGACCACAAGGGTCTGAAGCGCAGGCCAGTGACGTCCAGAGGCGTAAGGTCATGCCAATCAGAACCTGCCGTGTTTGTGGCTCACCGAATGCCTTCATTTGGCTTAGTTCGCCGGGGCTGAGCTCGAGTTACACAGGCTTTACCACATTTCCCAAATTAAACTCGGTGAGAAGAATACAGAGACAAAAGCACATGATTGAAGCAGTACACAATCTGCTATACTCTTTCAAGCGCAAGATTCGAAATGAAACATGAGCTTGATTTCTCCTTCGTAAAGTAGAAGTGGAGTTCGTTACTTCGACACGTGGGGCCACTAGTTCTCAGACATCACTTGAGAGGCCAATTCCTGTCTCGCTCGTTGGAAGTGGTTCGCATTTGGGATCTGCTTAGATTCTATTTGCAAATATCTTCAGCTCCGCCTCGCACTTGCGCGGCTACCCAGCTACCTTTTTCAAATGTCTGGAGCTTTACGAAAAAGCTTCTCGAAGACGCAAAGTCCCGGATTTTTGCATGTCGGCCACATCTCGCAATGCCAAATTTCAATGGTGTCGCCGGCCACCTTGAAATCTCGATTTCTCTATAGTTTGAGGGGGATCATTCACTGGCGAGGAATAGCAGCATCGAAGCCAAGGACGGGAGATTTGAAGATGTCTAGACGAGCATGAACCGCTAGATGAGACTTGATTTCCAAATTCTCCTGGCCTCATAGAGTGTCAGTGAAGTATTGTCGTATGAGTGAGGTCGAGCCATCAAATTATGCAGTTCTTTGTAGGAGCGTATCTTCGTGCGTGACACAATCCAACATCTGTCTCAATCCGAATCGCTATCATCCGAGTCTGGAAAACCATTGAACGGTTCCTCCTCACTGTCTTCCAAAGTAATAGCTTTCTTTTCCGCAGCCTGTTCTTCTTCATTACTGTCATGATCATCATCATCATCGTCATCATCCAGTTCCTTCACGCCGAACGCACCACTGACATCCCATCTATCGCCCTTCGCATTCTTACTAACGTATTTGACAAATTTCAAGACTCCGCTATCTCGAAGGACAACACTCATCTTGTTCCATGATGCCGGCATTGTGAACAAGATGTTGTCATCTTCAGCGTCGTTCGAGGCTTTGTAAATAGCTGCATCGGCCCCTGTTTCGTCGTCGTCGCCTGCCATATAGACTTCTTGGCCTCCGACGTCATCTTCATCCTCTTTTTCTTCCACCACGGGATCCTTTTGTTTACCATTGAGTTTCGACTTTCCGTTGGTCTTGGCATTGAAGTCTGGGCTGTCCTCCCTGTCTGTTACCTCGACTTCTTCGGCGTCTTCTTCATCTTCCTCGTCAACACCCCACCCAGGAGTTGGAGTAAGACCAAGACTAATTTCCAAGCGTGGTTCGCCTTCATGGCTTGTTGCCAGCGAATAGTCAAGGCTTTTGCGGAATCTTCGAGCCAAGACGTCGTAATTTTCAATTTCGCACCCTGTAGCTATCTCGAGCCATTTCCGGAACGGACGACTTGGCAGGAACACCTCTAGCAGTTCTTCGATCGGGTTCAGCTTCACAGAATCATCGGTGTCTCTGTTCATGGGTTGGAGGAACAGAAAACGGTGCTTATGAGGTGGTTTGGCAACTCTCCACGATCCCTTTTCGATCTCGCTGCTAGTCTTTGGCAAAGAAGCGACTTCTTGTGCCTCGATGTATTCGCGGACCTTCGCTGAAAACTTATTTGAGAGGAGCGAGTCGAGCTCCACGCTAGATAGTTCCAAGAAGCGTTCTGATACTTGCTCCATCGTGTCGGGCGTTAAATATGTCGGTGCCATGTACTTGAGCAAGAAGGTGATATCTTCCTCGTCGAGGTCTTTCTCTTCGCTGGCCTCTTTGGGTGCTTCAACAATAACATTTTGGGGTTGTGGGAAGTCGTATCGATCGGGGTGTCCTTGCAGTTGCATCAAGCTGCTGTTCATACCCCATTTCTCTTCGGCTCCCTTGACATAGCCTTCCTCTCCAACTTGGGGGATATGGTACCAACCACTGATAGCCATGCGAATCCGTCCACTCTCCTTTTCCAATTGCTCCTTGTTCTCTGCGTGATAAACCTCCTCAACATCGTGGAAACTCTCGCCCGGTTGGACAGCAAAAAAGCTCAATTGGTTCCAAGCTGGCGGAATGACCTTCGCAAAATCAGGGGTTGGTGTAACCGTCTTCTCCCCCTCTTCCTCAAAAGTCTTTGTGGGATACAGTCGTAAAGCTCCACCCCATTCCTCCTTCCAGGGCACGTCCGGGTCCGTCAAATACAGAATGTAGCTAACCCTCCGGCTTCCAATAACGTCGTCGTGACACAGCAAGTGACATCCAGGAGTGTATACATTGATTGCCATATCCGTCTTGCGCCCGCTTAATTCCCCCGATCCAGTAATCGTAGCAACATATTTCCGAAAAGAGGGCGAGTACATCGCATCTCGCAGCCTAAGCAGCGAGGGCAATTTCTCCAGGGCGCCATTGTCCAGCCCGTCGAGATTGGCCAGGTCTCCAGATTGATGGATCTTGTAGATGTCGGTTTCCTTGGGCGTGAAGTGCACGTTCTCCCGGATTTCGTTGCGGACTGAGCGTAGGAGATCATCGTTGATCAAAGAGTCAATAACGGCGTGCTTGTAGGGTTCTGATTCTGCATAATTCTTGGTCGATTTCTTCAGGGTATCCTTGTCAAAAAGGCCCTTTCTGAAGCTCTTCTGCACCTCTTCTTCGGAGAGAACTGGAGCGAACAATTATCAGACGATGTGCGGGACGGTGGAATACTATCGGTGCCATACTGGTTTTGGAGCGCTTCTTGAGGATGCCTTTGCCATTCTGGCCACTGGGCTGCGATTCTGCCTTTCTCTTCATATTGAAATTAATTTAATTGCTGAATTGGTGCAGGGTTTGGAAGATTTCCAAGTGCGGAAAACGATTATCTATAAGATTTTCTGCCAGCCGATTCTGCCAAAGTCGCTCACCGCCCGGCCGAGGTTGCATGAACTTTGAAGCGCTCGCCGACTCAACTCGAAAAGGGGCATGCGTCAAGAAACACTCCGAGTGGAAGACAGATATTGTTTGTTAATACTTCTTTGCCGCGATATGCGTGTAAGCGCCCTTCGTTCTGGATGGCTTTTATATTATATTTCAGCTGGGCCGCGATATGCATGACACCCTCAGGAAGTCGCGTTACAGTCCATCCTTCAAAGTTGGGGGTTTGAAAGGCGCCGGCACATTAAATGCACCACGTCGAAAGGGCGCCGGCACGTCTTTGATTTGTCTGGACCTCTTTACATTTGGAGTATATAAGCTATTCGTATTATAATTCATATCAGGTATACTTTTTCTATTCAAAACTATTCTTATTCCAGCTTTATCTTGCGCAACCAAATCATGAGCTCCTTCGATATTGCCAGCGCTAAAGAGAGCTTCCCCGCGTTGAAACAGTCCCAAGTCTTTTTTGACAATGCCGGAGGAAGTCAAACTCTTGGAACAGCCATTGACTCGTAAGTCTCGAGATGAAGCTGCGAACATTACCTGACATTTCCAAGGATTTCCAATTATCTTTCCAAGACAAACGTTCAACTTGGTGCTTCTTATGCCGTAGGGCAGAAATCAACTGCTCTATACAATGCGGGGTATGAGGCAGCCGCGAAATACATCAATGCCTCTGAAGACAACATTGGTGCGGAGTTCCTACTCTTTAGTCTATTATTTTACTCATTAATCTCAAGTTCTGGGTTCTTCCACAACCCAACTATTCCGCAACCTGTCCTTCGCTCTCGACTTCCCCGAAGGTTCAGAGCTGATCATCTCGTCTATCGACCACGAAGCCAACATCGGCCCATGGGTGCATCTCGCTGAGCGACAGAAGCTCGTCATCAAATGGTGGACTCCCAAGACTAAAGAAAATCCAAAGCTCCTCGCCTCCGAACTGCCTGAGCTGCTGTCAAGCAAGACGGTACTGGTCACGTGTACGCAAGCTTCGAATATCCTGGGCACGATCCATGATATCAAGGTTATTGCCGAGGCTGTGCATACGATTCCCGGGGCTTTGTTGTGTGTAGATGCTGTGGCTTATGCCCCACATCGCCAAATTGATGTGAAGGAGTTGGGGGCAGACTTCTATGCGTTTTCTTGGTACAAGGTATGTCTCAATGCCCACTTCTGGATTTCAACCGACCTTCGTAGGTATATGGTCCTCATATCTCCATGCTCTACGCGTCTCAAAACGGGCTTCAAGCAACCAAGTCTCTGGGTCATTACTTCAACCCCTCCACGACCCTGAAAGACAAACTCGGTAACGCAGGATCCTGTTACGAGCTTACGGCCTCCATCCCCGCAGTCCTCAATTACTTCGGACCCAACTTGTCCGAATCATGGGCTGCGATTGAGAAGCACGAAGCAGAGCTCCAGGGGACGCTTTTGACCTACCTGAATGCCAGGTCAGACGTGACGATCTTTGGCGAAAAAGACGCGGATACGCAGAAACGAGTGAGCACAGTTAGTTTTGTGGTCAAAGGGGAAAAGAGTCAGGATATCGTTGAGAAGGTGGATGGGTTGAGCAAGGGAGAGATGGGAATTCGTTGGGGTGGCTTCTATAGCAATCGGCTGGCGGAAGAAGTTTTGGGACTTGGACATGATGGAGTGGTGAGAGTTTCGATGGTGCACTATAACACTTGTAAGTTTCCCTATTAAAGACACTTCTTGAAATTGGTACTAAGCATATGACAGTGGAGGAGGTCAAGAAGCTTCTTGGGATCTTTGATCAAGTTCTTGGAAATGCCTAGGGTACATGGCATTACCACTTCCTGAAGGCGTACTCTATTAGTTCGAAAATAAGACTATGCAAATGTTCCACCTGGTATGAAACATTTTGAGAGACTTGAAAATTTATTTGTTGCAGCACCTATCCTGCCGCTAATGTATGCAAGCAGAATAACCTCTCCAACGCCGTTCCATGCCCCTTTTACCTTTTGCCTTTTCCCTTGTCATACTCATAATATCATAACTCTTGTCCTTAATCTTCCTCCAGTTTCCATACCCCAAAAAAGACCAGCTCTTATCTCTTCCCACTCTTCTTCTTCGCATCGATCTTGTCCCTCAACGGATCATACGGTGCATAAACCCCAATGTTTTCCCTCCTTTGGCCTTCACCCCCATATATCAGACTCCCATCTGGCGCCACTCGCTGCGGCACCCCCTCAACAGGCCGCTCCAGCTGATCCTTATGTATCTTATCCAAACTCTCCCCAACAACCGCATATTGACTCCAGTTTACCGGCGGATACCGCACCACATTCT
>QGMK01000541.1:0-22225 GCA_007825345.1 Lachnellula suecica
TTATATTTAGTTGATTTTGACACAGGTCGGGTTGATAAGTTGCGGGTGATAGCTGAGAGGCTAGATCTACTGAGGCGGATTTTGGGAAGATCTGAGCCCCTTCGTTCCATGAATCTTTTGGCGGCGGAGGTTTGCTTTCCCTGCAGTAAATCGAGCCCTTTTCAGCTTCTGTAATTTCGGGCTGAAGTTGCAGGGGTATGATGGGATCATGATACTGATAACGGGGTTTCCAATAACACCGGTCCAAAGGATAAAGCGTAGAAGGAGTCCCATCAAAAGGTGTGGGACTTGTAGTATCAACGGGACTTTTATCGCTGTGTTTTTGGGTATTCTTCTTTATTTTCCATTGAGAAGATTAGAAATTTTTTGGAAGGTAGGAATTGTGGAGACTTGGAGGGTTTATTTCCAAGTCAGAAAAATTGTACCAGGACTGAGTAGCAAAGGAACCTGAAGGAGATGTCGAAATGGCCGTTCTCACGTGACACTGAATACATATCTTCTGTGAAAGTCCTACGGCTTTGAAGATATTTTGGGCTCAGACTAGGATTTATATGCTTCCGAGTCCACCAATAAGAGCCCCAGGTGGTGAGGTTCTACAAAACCTCGACTTGAAACGGTGCGGACTTTCCGAAGGTTCATCTTAACTTAAATCTTACGCTCAATGCAGCCTAGATATTCTCTATTCCATGAGCAGTATCAATTCTCCCACAGGAACTATCCTGAGGAAGAAATCCATGATAGAGGGCAAGTTGCATGCTTGGTATAGAGATTTCCCTGTTCATCTGCAGTTTGATCCAGAGTGACCAAACTCCTCCGCCTCACCAAGTTAACCCGCAGTAAGCTCCATACGAACCGAGGATAACTGAAGGCTTACTTGCATTCTAGCACTACGTACTGGACATGTGTTGTATTACTTGAGAGACCTTTTTTCCACTCAGAGCATGTTTTCTTTGCATCCAATACAGAGCTTCAGAATAGTCGTAAAGACCACTGCGAGACGGCGGCCATGAAGATCTGGCGCCTCCTTGAAGCATGTAGATGAACATCCACATTTCGACGTGCTCCATATCTCATCTCTTACTCTGCCTACTCCGCGGCACTAATCATACTCCGGCAAAGCCATGAAGATAGCACGAAATTTTCTGTCTGTATCCCATTTTTCCGGTCTGCGCTTTGGAATTACATAAGGGGTGCAATTTTGGACTTAAGAAACCGCTGAGGATTTTGAAAACCTTGATCCAGAGGCTAAACGGGAACTTTCCCGACTCCTTAGAACGAGACAACGAAGATTGCTTTCAGGATCCAGAGCCCGCAACTGGAATTTCGCGGCAGACTCCAATCTGAGCTATGAGACCAGATAATATGAGTATCGAATTTACTCAGTGGATGGAGGAAAACGCCAGCGATAACTTGGAATGGCTCGACACGATCATCGGAGACCAAGACATTTTGAACGAGTCCATGTACGGATTATTTTCCCCGAGTTATTCAAATCAATAGCGATTCTTTAAAAGAAACTCAACGGAAAGACGCTTACACACATGGAAGGAATTCCAGCAAAAGAAGGGTGGAACTTAATAATAACTATATTCCAGTAAAAAGTAATTGGCTCTGCTAATAACCACCAAGCCTCATCCGCTTGACAAATTGGGACTACCAGCTGGCATCAAGCTAAGGATCGTCGAAAATAAGGCTCCATTTCCCTCTGAAATCTTTGTTTATCTGCCATGCGTCGGGATCCCAGCTCATACATCCAGGCTTTATATGAAACGAAACAACACAGAATATATCCCCAATTAATTCTTCAGCATTGTAAGAATCGGTATGCTTGATCATCCGGTCCCGAACACCTGGGAAAGGGAATCTGTCGATCCATTGAAAGTGTACAGCTTGCATTTGAGTTGAGGTGGGGCGAAGACTTTCGGGAAGATCTGGAGATGGGAGAGGAGATGTGGAAACGTTGGAAGTGCTACAAGCAAGTCCCAATATGACGCCATTGTGGAACAAAGCGGAGCAGATATTGTGAGTTGGCAATGACAGAATTCGATGATCGGAAGATAGGGGTGATGCAGAGAGCTGTATAATGCTTTTGACGTGAGATGTCGAAAGCTGCGGCGCATCGAGCGCAATTTCCGTCTTAGGTTTCCCGAGAATGAGGGCACTATTGGGATCTATTCCGCTTGGGGCTGGGAGGCAGTTTTCCTTGAGCTCGGCCAGTCTCTTGCCTGCAAAATTCAGTTGGGGATTCCATAGGGGAGGTCACCAGGCAATCGTACGACGTGCTCTCTGGGCTAACCTGTCTTGGATTTGTTTTCGCTTCCTGGGATCGATGACACCAAACCAGAGGTCTGATTCCTTGGCTGATCTCTTCGCCATTTCTATAAAAATCTGTATTTTAAGTGATGTAGGCACGCTGAGTGGCCGAGCACCAGTAGGGCGTCAGGAATTAGTGTAATGAGGCCCAAAAAGGTTGTAAAAAGGATAAAACAGCTGGAGCACGGGAGACTGCAAAGTGGATGGGCGAAGCTTCCGTACTGACCCCGAGAAATCAATGACTTCGTGGTGGTTGTGCCCGCTCCCAGATGAACAATTATTCAGCAGAGTCAGGCGCTAATTTCTGACATCTGAGGGGCAGAGGAAACCGGCCAAAGTGCTGACAAATGAACGAGACTACAAGACATCAATGAAACGTACACCACATTAATATCAACTTGGGAATCCTATAGAAGTTAGGACTCAGACTTAAGAAGCAAATAAAAAATATTTGTGTAAGGGCGAAGGACCAGGTACTTGGCCAGTTTAGTCACGTGGTACTTCTTTTTGGATGTCTATCGGGTTATTCATTCATGCCTAACGAAACCCCAAAGAGTCACTCAATAGAAGAAACATATAGCTTCTGCAAGTCAAATTTGATAAAGCAATGTATATAAAAACAAAATCTATGAGATCCGCTAATCATGTCAACGATTCCCAGCAAGCCCGGTACCTCCTGAGATATGGGGATCAAACTTTGACTGGATGAATAACATTGCCCAAGAGTCAATATAGCTATATCTCCAGGTTTGAAAGGAGCAAAAAAAATGACTTTTTGATAACTCCGATATATCCATCCCCTAGTCATGGTTCCGGGGATAACGGGCAATAGCCAACGCAGGAGGTATGAAATCATCTAGACACGTTAAACTATTAATACATTATATCAGTAATGGGAAGCATTAGACATATATAATGGTAACGCTGCCCCTAGATAACGATCACACTTGGCTTCACCCGATCTACCCCTCAAAAATATCTCTAAGTGGCAATTAAACTCATACTCATTTCAAATCTTAAATTCGATAATATTTCTTTCACTTGACCCCCTCATACGAATATGACATCAACGACGTATCCCGAGTTTGATGGAGCGACTGAAGGAAAGGAAGTGGCCAGAGTATTTGCTGAAGGGATCCGAGGAAAAACAATCTTGATCACTGGGGTCAACCGTGCAGGGATTGGATTCACAACGGCAGAAGCTTTCGTAATTACGTTCCTTTCCATAGACTTTCGATTTTGCTAATGCATCAAGGCTTCTCAATCCCCGGCTCATCTCATCATTGCCGGACGCACCGAGTCCAAACTTAAAGAGAGCATCGATGCACTTAGAACGCAGTTCCCAGGCGTGGACTACCGACCCCTCAAACTCGATCTTTCCAGCCAGCATGCCGTTCGTGAAGCGTCTGCTAAGGCACTTTCCTGGTCCGACATACCTACAATTGACATAATCGTCAACAGCGCGGGCATCATGCTAGTTCCCGAGCGCACTCTCAGCGAGGATGGAATCGAAATGCACTTTGCGACCAACCACATTGGACATTTTCTCTTCACCTGCTTGCTCATGCCGAAGCTTATCAAGGCCTCAAGGAGCAATCCCGCAGGAGCCACACGAATCGTCAATGTCAGCTCCCTCTCCCCTACCATGACGAAGCAGATGCGCTGGAGCGACATGAATTTTGAGAAGATAAATGGAGAACTCCCCAAAGAAGAACAACCAATGTATGACATTCATCGGGCCTGGGGTGCTACAGGTGACTTGGAGGCAATTTCATACTTACCTCTGGAGGGGTACAACCAGAGCAAGGTGGCGAATGTACTCTTTGGTATTGCGGCGAACAAGAAGCTGTACGAGAAATATGGAATCCTAAGCCTGGCGGTTCATCCCGGGGTCATAGAGACCGAGCTGGTTAGACACATGACGCAGGAGACACAGAAAGCCGTTCAGGAAATGAGGGAGAATGGGTCATACCCTTTCATAACAGCAGGAGCAGGAGCAGCGACGAGCACGGTTGCTGCATTGGATCCAAGCTTAGGAGTCCCTGAGATGAGGAACGGCAAAGAGAACTATGGAGCCTATCTTATTGCTTGTCAGATCAGTGACAGAGCCAATCCTGGGGCTGTCTCCAGCGATGAAGCAGAGAAATTGTGGCGGTTGTCTGAAGAATTGGTCCGGGAGAAGTTTTCATTGTAATGAAAGTTCAGATGGCAGCGTTTCACAGGAAAATAGAGTGCAATCCTAAATACTGGATAATTATCCCCGATCAATGGGGGGCGAAATACATAACAATGCATCCCTTCTAAGTTCCATAAAATCCAATCATACACCAAACAACCTCCAGGGCTGGCCAAAAATCCTCGTCATTCTTCAAGCTCTGAAGAGCTTCGCGGATGATACAAATCCGCATCCTGTTTTCCCAGCTTGGGTCTGAGCCCCCAAACCAGAGCAGATGCCAGATGGGCTTGCACAACAAGTGCTGGCACAATCAGCACCACTAAGACATTGTCCACCAATGAACTGTGTCCCAACTCCGTTGCCAACATTTTTAACTCCTGATGGATCGAAAGCTGGACCGCCTGCGGCATTGGTCCCGGCTACAGCACTTCCTGTAGCAGCGGTGGCAACTGTTGCAGAAGGCGCAACAGCGACAACAGCCGAGGAGGCGGTTGATGCCCCTGCTGCTGATCCGAACCCACAGCCCGTCTTTCCATTCTGAAGTTGGGCACCTACACCAGAGCAGATACCAGTGGGATTGGCGCAGCAAGCGCTACCACAATCAGCGTCACTGAGACACTGGCCGCCGATGAATTGAGTCCCTGCTCCGTTTCCGACGTTCTTGGCGCCGGCAGGGTCAAATGGTGGGACGGCATAGACCACAAGGGCAACTGCTAAGATGTCAGTCGCTGTCCGCCTTCTCTACAAATACAAGCAACCTACGGTTAAGGAGAGTAGCGATAGTGAAAGTCTTCATTTTTGCGGTGAGCAGAATTCGAATGTAGTGTTTATAAAAGTCTTTTTCTCCTTACGGGATAAAATATTTGGCGCTGCGAAACGAATGTAGGAAGTGAAATTCGTCTCAAACGAAAGAATAGAGAAGTCGTAAAATGATTAGATCGAGCCTGTAGTGATGATCAGCACGAGGAAAGGCTCGAACAAAGGAGGCTGCAGCCATCTTATATACCAGGTCAACTTTGACGAGGCAGATTCTATCGGAGAATTGAAACCGAAAATCTTCAAATCGAACGCCGGCCCCATCTTCGCCCATGCCTGTCCAGTTTTAAGACCAGGAATTTCAGTCTCTAATCTCATGAACTGGTACAATCAGGAAGCGTTATGGGTCGACCCCGCTACCAAGATGCTTCTTGGGGACACAACTTGCGCATGGGCAGTCGATCGATGCATTGCGAGCCGCCCACTTGGGACGAATGACAGCCTCACTGGCAGGAGGATCGACTGAAACGGCCGGGCAGTGCACGAAGTGCCGCCATAATTAACAATTTGATACTCGGAACTTGTTTCGCGTACCCGCAGAGGATTTGCGATGAGATTGCGTTGAAGAAGGGATGGTGCTGAATTGAGCCTAGGTTTTGCGGGGAGGCCCGGCGGCGCCAAGTGGTTGCATGCGGGCGCGTGCGCGTTACGAGTGTTTGGGCATCCAGGTACGGTAGGTACAGTACCTACTTGAATCGTAAGAGATCCGTTTTCCACCTTTTTATATTATATATTGCCGCCTATTTAAGGCGGTTGAAGTGATATTTTTTAACTTTTCGGTTTTTTAGGAAGGAACATGTCTATGGCATACAATTTTTGCGCCCCTTAAAATGTCACGTTACGGAGGGGGGCTTCGGTTAATAGCTGAGCCCCTGTCTCGAACTTCCGTTATGGAACGCAACCCCTTGGCATTTGATACTTTTGCAGTTTCGACTGATGCAAAACATCTAGATCTGTCAACCCAGCCTTAGGATGAAATTCAAAAGTGGGCCATTGTTGCAAAACTGGAATTGAAAAATCTCCTAGTTGCTTTCATTGGTCAGATCGATACATTCTGCTCAGCCTCGAGAAACGCATTAGGCGCAGTCCCTTTTATATGATACTGAAGGCTCCTTCAACCAATACTTCAAGGAATGAACTAAGAACAAAGTTGATCTGATTAGCAAACCCGGTAAGCTTTTGAATCTCGATTGCGAAAACAATACTGCGACTGTACGAAAGGATCGAGATCAGGCTGGATAGGTATGTGAACTCTCATACTCTCCTCGTATATCCATTGTGAACCCAGAAGAACTTGAGGATTGGGCTTGAACAAGCTCGTAATTATCGGACGGGTTGTCGATTGGGTACAGTGGTAAAATGGGAAATCCCTGGGCTATATTTGTGGATACCATGCTTCTACTGCGAACAAATACTCAACAGAAACTCCGGACTACCGATACTTTCGGTCCTACACACCAGAATTCTAGCAACAAAACAAAGTAAATCAGTAGCTAACAATGGAAGTCTGGCTCTGAAGTCAACCCCTCGATACTCTTCTCTTCTCCATGGGTCACACCTCATTGGTATACATATGAGCTGAGATCATAATGAATGACGGACATGGAACATTTGGCAGGCGCAGCAGTGAGGTTCAACGAGATCCTGCGTCCAGATGATAGACGTAGTGGAAGTTGCCATATTGTTGTCCGCTCATGTGGGTGGATGCATTGGGTTTTCTGGTCACCGCGTACACACAACAAGTGCGCAATAGTCAGCGATGGCTTTGAAGCAGGGGAAACAAGAACCACTTGCACGCCGGATGTTAAGGAGGCATCCTTGGCGTATTTATTCCGACACTAATGTTGATACGAGCCGCTTGGACTACCGCTCGTCAAATGGCTCATCGCGGAGACAGCGGATATTGTAGAGAGTTGTGTCGGCAGCAACCAAACGTTAGGTGGGCAGTTTTATCCCCCCTCCAGTTTTGATCTGACCACCAGATAACTCTTGATGGAGAACACTCTACTCTATCCTGTAATGTCAGCGATGAGATGCTGCGGTTGATGCAGGGAAGAACTTTGGCCCCGTTGTTTGCAGTAGGACAACCCCTTGATAGGTCTTTGTGCAGCAATCACTTGAAGCTAGCCAGGCGACGTTGTTAAGTGAGGTGATATGCCAAATACCAAAACAGCTTTGGTGGCATGAAAGAAGCGGGTTCGTACAGACAGACCTTAGAGAGACAGATACCGTATTGATCCGAAAATAAGACCACAAGAAAGTCCCATATTCAGTGAGACATTTACATGGTCTTATTTTCAGCTCAATGCGGAAGATAAGGTTGAGAACGGTAAAATATATACTTGGCAGAAACCGAGGACGTAGCATTATATCAAACGCTGCAACACAAAGACGCCCTTCCAAATCCAGCAGCGCCAAGAGCCTTTTTATCCCTTACTCCGAGCCCAATTATTTCGACAAGAATTGAACATTATCAACTCCAATATACTATACACGCATTGCCCTAATTGCAACGCCAAATTATTAAGCCATAATAAGCTATCGTCCCTCATCCATCGCCATTATCGTCTTCGGTATCGATACCCAGTTCTGTTTGCAGTAGATCCAATTGCTTTTGTAGATAATCTGTCTGTTGCCGGACACTTCGAATTCCGCCTTGTATGCCACCAATAATGCCGAATATCTTTTTTTGCTTGTGCCTCGGAAGAGTGTCAATGATAGGTGTAAATGGGCTTGTTGCTTGCCGATAATTTCGAGGATGAATGGAATCGGTGTTGAGAGATGGTCGGTCGTGCGGTGCCTGCTGTAGCAGTTGTGTACTGGGGGACATTGAAGTCGATGGTTCTCGAGTTCGTTCTTCGTGAGGATTGGTGCTCATTTGGGCCCCATTGTATGAGTTGACTGGGGCGCCATATTGTCCACCATGGTTATTGTTCTGCGTTTGGCCAGGAGCTCTTCGGTCTTGTCCCAAATTGCTTTGTGTCTGGTAGGAAGGAGCCACCCGTTCCTGCCAGTTCGTAGTCTTTTCTACTTGATATGCATAATTCGACGAAGGAGCTTGGCCACTTGTAAGTCGAGTAGTGGAAGGTATGTTCGACGGGGTAAATCCAGAAGGTGAGGCTTGGTTGGGCTGTATGAAATTGGAGTAATTGCGCGGTAGCTGAGAATTGCCTATAGCTGGCGTCGGAGAGGCTCTTTTACGTTTCAGGGCGCTCTCTTGCTGGCTATATCCGCTGATGGTAGGGGTTCGTGATGGTTCAAGCTCGACGGATTTGCTTATAGACGGACTTTCTATAATGCTGTTAGGAGAGTCCCCCACCATGTGAAGGGGCGGCCACACCATCTTTCCCTGTCCTCAGACTGCACAAATTACCCCTTGTAGCCATCTGGCAGGTCGAACAGGCGCCGTGAAACCAGTCTCCTAAAGATATACACGCGGCAAACCGTCCAGAGCCGCTGGCGCAATGGGTGCAGGGCGGATCGTTAACATTGCCCCGCGTTGAAAGCAGAAACGCGCCTCTTGTCTGCGTGCGCGGGCTATCGAAGGACTTTTCTCCCGGCAACTCTTTTCCTGGAACCCATGGAATCGGTCTGACTTCCGGAAGGGAGCGCAGGCCGCTGAGGGAATCCACGCCTGGCTTGCGCCCACCCGCGGAGGAGGGCGCGACATCGTACGCGACGAGGTCATTGCCTGCAGTCGAGCCTCCTATGTTGAATTGATCGGCGGCAAAGCGAGGAATACCATCGCGAAGGGCGTTGTATTCGTTTTTGTCGGATTCCGGAGGCATCTCGAGGCTCAGAGGTTGGCTGAGGGAGGATTTTTGAGGATCTTCAACCGAGGCGGGAAAACGTCCAGCCCAACGTCACCTCCAGCTTTGGCCTGTACTTGTATAAACCTGCTTCTTTGTTCAACCAGATCCAGGAACAATTAATATCCGACAGGTAAGTACCACGTTGCAGATGAGGCCACCGTCTCTCAAACCTCCTATTCAAAGAGACTGCTCTACAGTACTATAATGCTCTGTCTGTCTGTTGGTCGATATACATCAGCGCCAATTTAATCGCGCCTCTTATTTCACCATGGGAGTCAAAAAGTGATGTCTTCTTTGGGACTGGACCAATACTGCAAATATCCCGGATTCTATCGAGAAGGTCAACTTCTCGGGGCCGCTATGTTCAGTTGCCAATTGGAACGCCTGGGCGCCTCCAGAGCTGAAGAACCGACTCCCATTTCGACCCACGGTTCGCGGTGTCGAACAGCTCACGGATCCCAACGACTGGTCTATGATATCGAATAATGATCACGCCATAATCCATTTTTCAATGAACCGGAACGCGCTGGAATTTCAGCAAAGATGGCCGCGGAGATGTGGATAGAGAAAATGGTTCCGCTAAGGAGGACAAAGGGCAAAAGGCTTATTGGTCCTGGCTGTGGAAGTGATCTAGCCGGAGAAAAGTGGCTTGCTGATTTCATGGGAAGAATCCAAGAGCAAGGAGAATTTCCTGATTTCTTGGGTTTGCACTACTATGGTCCAGATGGTGCCGCAGCGATTCAATACTGCGAGAAAATGTGAGCAATATTCCTGCCCCACGTGAAATATACTGAGATGCAAAACCAGGCATTGTATATATCCAGAATATCCTGTTGTTGTCTCCGAAATAGCTTCCATCTCTAGAACCAAGAAAGATGTCTTTGCTTTTACTGCTCAAGTGGCAAATTGGATGGATCAATGTCCGTGGATTTTTGAGTACGCGTTTTTTGGATGCATGGCAAAGGTTGCGGATGATTTTGTGAGCCCAGAGGCTCAGTTGATGAATGCCGACGGAACGTTGAGGTTGTTGATGCACAAGCTTATGGATGAACAACCGATGACAGAACTCTAAGGAGTGCCAAAGGCAGGACTGGTACTCGCCAAGCTGGTACATTCTACGTCGTCGTTCCTAAGACTTTCAACTTTGCAATTTAAGTTCTTTTGATTTGAGAGTTTGAGACAGGGTCCCATCCACAAGGAGAACTTGTCTTTCATATCTAGGAGGATGAAGTAAACACGGCGCAACTTCCAACTTGGGCCACGTTGCGGCTATTGTGGTGATTACTGATGGAGCCGAACTTTTGAGCCTCAAATATCGGGCTCTCCCTTAGCTCTCTGGCTTTCTACTGATTAGTAAACTGTCCGCACAGGCTCTGCCAGTCCTGTCGGATGGAACTGTTCACCCAGCCAAAGCATCTTCCCGAGCGTATATTCGGGCTAACAGGCGGCCGAGTTCCTAGAAATGATAGCGAACGCCTCTAAATATGGGATTCTTATTCTAGAATCCCTGGTCGCTGCAAATCTTGTACCGACTTATTGTCCGGTATAAAAGCGTTGGAAGGAGCTCCGAGATCACCAAATCTTCAACTCCTCTATTCCTTGCTGTTATGGCTTCATTGACTTCTAACACCACTCCGATAGCTAGTCCTGGCGACGAAAAAGATCCACCTGCTGAAGTATCTACAGCTCTGGAAGTTCAATGCATGGAGCCCCCGAATGACTCTCTTGAGGCAAAGAAGCCATTCAAGTTCAAGATCACAGTTTTCATGCTCTGCCTAATTTCTGTGGTGGTGGCTATGGATTCAGTCATCGTGGCTTCCACGTTGCCAGCAATCACCGTGGCGTTGAAGGGGACGAGTCTTAAGGCATTTTGGGTTGGAACATCGTATTTATTGGCGCAGACTGTGAGTACCGCACACCTTTGGAAACTCTCGTCACTTCCAAGTTTAGCAGATCTGACGCGGATATCAAGGTGACGGTCCCTATCTACGGCACAATCTCAGACATATTGTAAGAAAACACCCTGTCTTCGCTAGACCACAGCTAAACCCAAGATAGTGGACGAAAATGGGTAATGATATTTGCAGCTGGATTATTCCTGTTCGGAAGCATTCTGTGTGCTACTGCCAAAAAAATGAACTGGTTAGTGGCAGCTCGAGCAGTACAAGGACTTGGCGGAGGCGGGTGCCTTACCTTAGCACCAGTCATCATCAGCGATATCACTACTTTGAGAGAAAGGCCGAAGTTTCTGGCAATGGGAGAATTTGCCTGGGCATTGGGCACAAATATCGGGGTATGATCATGCATGTATAGTACTAGTACTGTCACTGTCCATCGCTAAGTATCCCCTTAGGTCCCTATAGGAGGAGCTATCGGAGAATTTGCAACTTGGCCTTGGGTCTTTTGGATCAATATCCCAATATGCGTGATTGGCATCGCGGGGCTCATTTACGCTCTCCATCTTCACCAGGAAATCTCCTCTCTTCGATCCAAGTTAGCTCGAATCGACTATTTTGGCATTGCAATCTTCATCGCCGCAACAACCCTAATGCTTTATGGACTGACTACAGGGGGTACCTCGGATCCGTGGAGCTCGGTTAAAGTTCTTGCTCCGTTGGTGCTTGGCTTTGTCGGGCTTGGGGTGTTTCTCTTCGTGGAATGGAAAGTGTCGACAGAACCGATGATCCCGATCCGGATTTTCTTCAGCCGGAGCGGAAATACTGGCTATTTTGGAGCATTTGTACACGGTCTTGTCTTGTGGGCATTTGCGTACTATCTCATCATATTTGTATAATATCACTTGCCCTTCCAAACCGCAAGCTAACCATACCAGTTCCTGGGTGCTCGTGGAGACGCCCTCTTCAAGTCTTCAGCAGAAACACTACCTGCAACGTAAGTCTAACATTTCCAAGCGATAACTTCTCATTAATTTGCAATCAGAGCTCCCGTCGCATTGTCAGCCGTCTTCTGTGGCATATGGGTTGCGAAAACACTTCGATTTCAAAAAATGACTTGGCTGGCGTGGGTTTTGATGGTCACTGGAACCGGTCTCAACGCCCTGATGAAACCAGACTCCAACGCAGGGGTCACTTACGCTCTCCGAATCATTCCAGCAATCGGAGGCGGGTTTCTTTTCCAGTTACCACTCTTTGTAGTTCAAGCTACTGCTAAAGACGACGACGTTGGGATCGCCACCGCAACAGTGACTTTCTTCCGAAGCATCGGCCAGGCGTTTGGCGTCGCTATTGGGGGGACGGTCTTTCAGAACGAATTTGACAAATTCCTTGGAAAAGCAGTTATGAAAGGCACCATTTCGAGCCAGTTTATTGTCACCGGTGCCGAGGCAGCTGGTGCCTATGGTGCTATTGGCTATTTTCCTGAGGCTGTCATTATCGCGTATCGATATATCTACGCGGATTCTCTAAGAACTGTTTGGTATGTTGCTACCGGTATTGCAGGCGCCGGATTACTTGTTAGCCTGTTGGTCAAGAATGAGAGTATGGATCGAGGAAATAACGCAAAGCAGGCGTTCAAGGTTGAGAAAAAAGCGAGTTCGGGTTTGGTTTAGAGGAACAGTGGTACGGACGTCAAAATTATGATATTTTTGGAAGTCAAGCATTTTTGATAACTTACGTGGGACGCCGTCAAGCTTCATCTAAAGTTAGTGGTCTTTAAGGTTGTTCTTCAATAATTTCAACCTTGCTAGGAGATTACCTGTACTTGTAAGGTCTATTCCACCCTTCCACGTGGTGTTGCTTATTCCTTCAACTGTCAGGCCCCGCATTTTCGCAACTTTGCCGCAGTGCCAAGTCACTGAGAAGTAGCATCAGTATAGGATGATTGGGGGAAGCCGTATTGACCACTCATGCGACTATCCGTTTGCAAGAGGACAGACGCGAGTTCCCGGTGATGCGGTAAGTGTCGTGGGTTACAAAATTTCGGCGTCCGAGGCTGATTCAGTGGAGGCAGAAGACTAGCAACGGTCAGATGAAGGTTCACTCAATGTCAGATGAGAGACAAAACTATGGACATTCGGCTTTGCGTAGCCCCGAGAAATATTTCGCCATTCAATGTAACCTTGTGAGTGCCGAGAAGATCCCTGTTGTGTGTCCTCCTCTCAATAACGCAGCTTTACAGTATATTGAAGGAATCTTCATTCTTTCTCCGAAAGGCCGAATCATGCTGCAGTCATCGTAAACATAGGAGAATGAATATCCTAAATCCATGTATTTTAGACTCATGGCTCATTTATTTACCACTTCAGTTCGTCGTTCGCTCTGTCGGCTTTTTCAACGGTCGTTGCAGTTCCACGACCGCTCGGAGCCGTATTGCCGTGTCCCATGTACACTACATTTATTAATATAGTACACATGTAAGTTCAACCTTCGTCTAGTTCCCCCTCAAGTCTTCTGACAAGTCTCAGGCCACTTTGGGTGTTGATTTCGGATGCCCCGGGTTGCAAAATTCGAGATTATCTACTCCCAGGTTTTTCGAGATTCTAAAAATTGCAGCGCCATCGTCCTCCTACCATCAATATGAGCGCTACAGACATCTTAATAATAGGGGCAGGTCCAACAGGCCTAATGCTTGCTCTGGAACTTGCTCTCCAAGGCATCACCTTTCGGATAGTCGACTCGGCACCTCGACGCCCTGAGCAAAGTCGCGCTGTGATCTTGCATTCCCGGACCTTGGAATTGATTTCTCGTCACAAGATTATGGACGAGCTATTCCAGCTTGGGAAAGAAAATATGGGAATGCGGATGTACACAAACCAGAAATTCGTTTTTGGACTGGACTTCCAAGATCTGGACTATGGGGATACGCAATTCGGGACTCCCTTGATGATCAGCCAGGCTGAAACGGAACGCGTGCTTGACAAGGCACTGAGCGGGTACGGGTTGACAGTGGAAAGGCCTCTGAAGGCTGAGCGCGTTGAGCAAGACGATGACGGCGCAACGGCTTGGTTAAGAAGCCCTGATGGGAACGAGGAGAAAGTTTCCTGCAAGTACGTTGTCGGCTGTGATGGATCTCATAGTATTGTACGGAAATCTACAGGGTTGAAATTCGAAGGTGGGGTATACCCTCAAGAATTTATACTTGCTGATGTGCGTCTCAAATGGGACCAGCCAAGCCTCATGCATGTCAACCTTGGAGCAGGTGGCTTTTTGATGTGTTTACCCTTGGAAAACGATACCTTTAGGCTGTCTTGCAGCAGGCCCCGAGAGTGGGGAAAAGACACTGAGCCCAAAATCGAACACTTCAAAATGGCAATGGATAGTCTTGCTCCGGGAAATTTCGAGATTCTGAGTTCGACTTGGATTACTCGTTTTCGGTTACACCATCGCATTGTTGATAACTACCGCGATAGAAAATTTCTTCTGGCAGGAGATAGCGCACACATCCATTCGCCTTTAGGAGGTCAGGGCATGAACGCAGGTATGCAAGACTCTGTGAATTTGGGCTGGAAGTTGGCCTTGGTTCTGCGGGGAGAGGAAACCGATGCTTTCTTGGATACCTACAACCAAGAACGCCATCGAGTCGGGACGCATCTCGTACAAACTACCGATCGCGCTTTTGAATTTGTCTCGACAGCCAATCCGTTCTTGCTGTTCTTGCGGAATACACTCTTACCCTGGATCGCGCCATGGCTGATGAGAAGCAAAGAAGCTCGAGCCCGTCGATTTCGCTTCCTCTCGCAGCTTGGGGTCAGATATCGACACAGCTCGATAGTAAGCTCTGCGTCGACTTGGATGGGGACTTTGAAAGGTGGTGATCGAGCTCCCGATGGCAAGATAAATGGCGAGACGGGGGTGAAGAACTTACATGAACTGTTCCAAGGGCCGGGTCATCACTTGATACTATTCTCGGGTGTTGGATTTGGTACAATGGCTGACGAAGACCTCGACAAAGTCGCGGATACTTTAAAGCACAGTATACCTGCGGCCAAGATCCACAAGATATTGGATCGTGAGCCAAATTTCATGGGCTCCTACACGGATGTGGATGGGGCGTTGCACAAGCTGTATGGATTCGGGGGTTCTGGTGTTGTGCTGGTTCGACCCGATGGATATATCAAATTCATTGGCAATACTGATTCGATCGAGGAACTGGAGAGATGGACGAAGGCATGACCTGTTGTTGTTGTTTCCAGTTCCTTTCATGAACTCTTTGGCCTACTGTGCCTTTTCAACGTAGGATACCTGAGATAATTTACGAACTATTTGTCGCATGCCCCCAAGTATTGTAACTGAGAAGTCAAGCATTTGAAGGTCGATTTATTCTTGAAATTCACAATTATCGGCTTTTACAAACCAAATTGGAGAGAGACTTAAAGACTTTCAAATGCGGGGTAAGAAAGGCGGGTCGTTCATTTGTGGCGGGGCAGGAGCAAACCTCTCAAATCCTTTCATTTGGGGTCCAATTCCCAAACTTAGGACGTAAGATGTATGAGTTGAAGTTGAAATGTAGGGAACCTGCAAACTTCCTCTTCCTGTATCTAAAACTCCGTGCTTGCATCCACGCCAATACTCCCATCCCGCCTATTTATGATCATAATCGCTGGGATGATTCGCAAGCACTATCACAATAGCATGCCGGTTATCAACCTTTCTGTCTTCTGCATCAAATCTGGGATATGGAATGGCTTGGGCACAATATCATCCTTTGGGAAGTTAGCATCGAGATTTCTCAAATAGAGCTTCTGCTCTGCTCATCTCACCATGCCAGCTTCAAGGGCCAGATCCATCTGCTCTGTTCTCGTGTTTGCTGTGACTGCAATGATAGGTACGTGGCGATTGAGCTTTCCTTCTCGTTCCATATCGCGTATCGCTCGGGTCGCGACCAATCCATCCATGATGGGCATTTCAAGATCCATCAAAATAATTGACAGCTCCATTCTTGGCCCATCGGTCTTCTCATTCCACAGAGTAGTCTGTGAGAGGAAGTCGAGGGCCTCGGCGCCATGGTTTGCAACATGAACTGTGCAGCCAGCGGTTCGAAGCTGTTTACTAAGAACTTTCTGGTTGATAAGATTATCCTCGACTAGGAGGATATGGTAGTCTTGGTAGTGGGGGTAATTCCGTGCTGGATATGACGGAGTCTCTGACGATATGAGAGATTCTGGTCTCGAATTCAGTGTCAGGGAATCTGTACCGCCGACAACGCCGCTGGGCTCTTCAAGTAGAATGCCAGTTGATGTTCTGGCTTTGATGTAGAATGCAAATGTGCCTGACTTGTCAGTGACTGAACTTCAGATAGTATAATTCGAGGTCATACTTCCTCTGCCAGCAACCGAAGCGACGCCTATTTCTCCTCCCTGAAGTTCTGTCAATTCCCGCGAGATGAAAAGTCCAAGTCCGGAACCTCCGTATTGAACCTATAAGTCGTCAGATATAGATCTGCTTGAGTGTGAAACCCTACGAACATGAGTTCTGGGTGATGCTTGACTAAACCTATGGAATAATCTGGTTTTCTCGTCGTCCGAAAGGCCTCTTCCGGTATCTTTTACTCCAAAATAGAGAAACACTTCGTCGCCCGTTCCCCACTCTGAAGCAAGTGTCAAATTCTGCGTGGCTTTCGCATTTTTTGATGGCAGCCACTGTACGTCAGACCCGTCGTCTTTTGGTGGGTTCGAAGTCGATGCTCCTAAGTTCACAGCAATTTCACGTCTATCCTCTGATCTAGTGAACTTAATAGCCTGTGTTCCATTAGCTTCCTGAGGTCTGACATATCAAGATGCTTTACATTTGTCAGGAGGTTGATAAAAACTTGGGTCAGTCGAACTGGGTCGCAGTAAACCCAATCGATTTTGGCTTTCTTGAACGAAGGTTCTAACACCAAACTGGTCTGTATATTATCCGCCTGCAGCTCCCCCTCGAATATTTTTAAAGTTCTGCGCACAGTTGATTCGACGTGAACCTGCGTGGGCGAGACGTATAGCATTGTTGAGTTCAACTTTGACAGAGTCAGAACGTCGTCAATAATTCGTTTTTGATGTTGGGCACAGAGAACAATAGTCTGAGCGGCATCGAGGTTGCTCTCAATGAGATCTTGGGGATAGACGGAAGACTTCTCTTGGGATCGAAACTCCGTGAGGGAGTTTGCAATCCCATCAGCACATAACATAATAGCACTGAGTGGATTTCGCATCTCATGACTGGTTGAACTCAAATCAGTATCTCCTCAAATGTATGGAGAAAATAGCTGTTCGGCTTACGAAGTCATATCAATGAAAGTTTCTTGTTGTCGTTTTGCTTCCTCTGCCTGTATTCTACTATTCATTTGTACCGATGCGAGCTTTTCGACAAGATTCGCTCGTTCTACCGCATCTTCTTCGATGTGTTTCAATGGCGAAATGTCCGTTCTAAGTCTATCAGCCAACCAAAGCAACCCACTTCATAATTCTACCCACATGCATCCCATGATACTTTTTAAATCTCCATTTTTGTCGAATTCTTGATCGCATGAAGCCAGTATCCATTTCTGCTTTGTTTTTCCTGTTGCCTCATCACGCCAAGGGTTACGAAGACGTAGTTCGAATTCTCGTTTGCCTTTGCTTGAAGTCAAGATACCCCACTCCTTGGTAATTAAAGGATGATCCGACTCTGCTATGACATTCATAAAACTCATTTCTCCTTCGAGGCCACGGGGATGGCCTGTTATCTCGTACCCTGCTCGAAATTAGTGGCGCCTTCGCCACTTGATTCAAAACTTACACATGTCATTGGCATATAAAATATTCCCATCTGAGTTTGTGAACAGGCCCTCTGTTAGCCATTTGATATAATAATCAAAGCGATGGGTAGCGCATACCTGGAGAAAGATAATACATGCCCACAGGATTCAACTCTGTCAGTACTCTGAACTTGGACTCGCTATCAGCAAGCTGCTTAGAGAGATTGGACTCTGCCAGTCCACTTTCTCCGGCTGAGTCCTCCGAGGTGTTACCTTTCGATCTTGATGTAGATCTGCTGGAACTTGATCGTGGTGTTCCATGACTTTGCTGACGTTGGTTCGGAACCTGGGAAGCACTTATGGCTCGCCAACGGCACCTTAAGGTTGCGCTTGTCCAGAACATGCCACGAAAGGTATGTCGAGGAAGATAGCCATCCCTAGAACCTTGGAAATCGCTATTACTTGTAGCCCATTCTCTGAAATCTCTATCAGCTCCACATGTTGAGTCTTGCGATGTAGTGCTGGAGGATGTCGGGGATAGTGGGGCGGGGAAATATGTTTCGGCGAGAATCACGGTTCGAAGCTCATCCTACTAATGTCAACATGGACCCATGAGGGATAAGGCGAGACTCACAAAGAATCTAAGAGCTTTATTGCAGTATGCGACATTCCAATGAATGATATTAGGGTTGGCATTTGTTTCAAATTGAAGGTCTAAAACAAAGGTTGGTCGACTATCTTGCTCGAGAAGCTCTCTTATCCCTATCTCTTGGAGAGCCAACGGTCCATCTTGTAGATGTTCATCCTCTGTAATCGTTGTCAGTGATTCGCAGTTGTGAAGCTCGGATGAACCATATTACCCTCAGAGCTTGCATTGGCATTTCTAGATGTGATGCGAAACTCTCCTTGCCTGCCTCTAGCTTTCTTTCGCTTACCGCGGGACTCGGTCATGCTTGCAACGCCGCGTACTAGTAGCCCGATGCCACAAAGGCATCAAGACAGTCGTGATACGGCCGATACAAAAACACCGGTGCCGAATATTTGTGTGGTGATAGTCTCGGGCCTACAATTGTTCAGGTCCACCGTCTCTCGTAAAGCTACGGGACCTGGAGCCCCTGGAAGGTTGATCGGCAGCTAGTTAGCGGACATTCAAAGCTTGATATGTATGAGTGAACCCGTCGCCCCGATCGCGATGCCGCCACGGTCTGTCAACTTCAGCGTTGATGTTGCATAGCATGAGGTGTTGTTGGATTTGAGTTGAGTCAGCAAAGCCAGTGGCGTTTTCCTTTCCAGGTTTCAGCTGGAAGAAGCAAAACACCCTCCATTTGCACAACCGCGAGAAAAGTCGCCAATCTTTACCTCTTTGGGACATGGAATATTTTTTCCCAATGACTTTCGATGTTTCGCGTTTGCGTTGTTGCTCGTATTTTGGTGTAATCATTGGAGGCACACGTGACCTCAAATGTGACAAAAGCATGATGTGAGACCGGCACGCGGTTCGCTCGCCAGTTGCTGTTAGTCTCATGATCTAGGTCGAAGTATGTTAATAGCTTGGCCAGATATGCAGGTTTCTGAGCAGTGATGCCAAAAACTTCGAAGTCTCGTTTGGAGCGGTTGTGGCGTAGAGTAAGTAAGCCGTACAACTTTCCCTTTTCTGTTCCAGCAACTACCAAAGGCCCTTTGATTTCAGCCACAAATATACCGGAATGTACGTCAAATCCATCTTGCAAAACAGAGAGTAATTCCTTGGGAAGCGAATCTCTGCCGCGGGTAAAGAGTATACGATCGACGAAATTGGGCGCCTCGATCCTGAGGGAGACGGGTGGCCTGTCGCAAAGTCTGAGCAATGTAAAGACGACGTGTATAGGAAGGTGCTTGCTGAGCCTGGGGTACCGAATTTCTTCGTATAATATTGGGTCAAAAGTATAAAGTGCTTGTATAGTATGATTCTTTGGGGGTCTTGAGATAGACGATGGAAGAGAAGTAAGTTTGCACTCTACTTTTGGGTGCCTTGCCCCGTGAAAGTTGCTATGCTGATAGTGATGTTGGATAAATATTATCTGAACCGATGGAGACATGTCAAAAGTGGGTAGCGAAAAGCCACGAGGTTGCTGGCATAAAATAAGAACTAGACATTTAAGCCGACTGAGATTCTGGTAGGGATGTTTTTTAAGAATCTTTGATACTTATGTTCTCTACTTTGTTCATCACGTGACCAAATTCATTTTGAGTGAAGCTGCGTAGAGGATACTTTGGATTGCCATCTTTTATAATGAAATATCCTTTCTTTAAAGATACCTCTACGTGATTGCTTTGCCATTACAATCAATCTCCGGGTCATAAAATAGGGGGCCGATATAGGTCGTCCTTAGCCTCTCGCTAAATGTCACAACCGCAGGAAATTTTCTAGCGACGCGGTCTGTGAACTACAAAATGCGATGACATGCAGCTCTTCCGCCGAGCTTCTAGACTCAACTCGTGTTACCGCAAGATATTTCGACCACATAGCACGATGCCCCCTGCAAAGGTAATCCCCTTTTCAGACGATTTCACGAGCGCAGATGAATATGTCGATTCCCTCCTACGCTTCTCTGCCGCGTCCACCATTTTCCAGACTTTATGCGGCGGCGTCCACATTCTCGACTTTTTTACCAGAACACCAAGTTTATACCACAAAGTCATTCCGGAAGAATGGCGCTCATGGCTAATGGCTCAAGAATCCATGGATCTGCTGAATCTCCTCATGCGAGATGATTTGGAGCAGCCGAGAAAGGACGACCCACCTGAAAGTCTGATCGAATATATCCGCGAAATCAGAAAACACTCTTTGAGGAGGAGTCTACCTTCCAAAGAAAATGGCGAGACGAAACTGCCACGCCATGTTTCAGTGGGAATGATACCTAAAAAGATTCATGAAGTCAGCAATTTTGCTGATTACGTTGCCCGGGTTGCCGACAATGTTGCTATGAAATCTGGAAAAGAAATTACTCATTTTGTTGACTTTGGAAGTGGCCAAAATTATCTTGGGCGCACTCTGGCCTGCCCGCCATACAATAAACATATCGTTGCCGTTGAGAGCAAGGAGCTCAACATCAATGGCGCGAAACGAATGGATGTTTTTGCCGGCGTTGGCGAAAGGGAGAAAGTAATGCGCAATAAGAAGGTTTACAGACGGATCCAAGACAGTATGGTCCCTGTCGACCAAATGACAGATAAGGAACGGAGAAGAGCAGCAAAGCCACAAAACTTTCCGGTGACAGACCAGGTGGATTTGAGGCCAATCAAGGATCTTGCAACGATATATACACCTGCGGAGGGAAAAGGATATATGCAATACGTTGAACATATAGTCGAAGACGGCGACCTCTCAGGTGTTGTCGATCAAATCGAGAAAATGAAATTGGCTGCTCCATCAGGCAATTTACAATTTGTGAATGGCAAGTCTGGACAACCCGAACTGCCAGCTGTTCTTGACGAGATTTCGAAAACTGAAGACATCCGACTCATGGCAATGTCAATTCACTCGTGCGGCAATCTCTCTCACCATGGCATCCGCTCCCTTATTCTCAACCCCGCAGTACATGCTATTGCAATTGTGGGATGCTGTTACAATCTCCTGTCTTCTAGTCTTGGCCCACCAACCCTCAAGTACCCACACATACGGCGGAATCTACGAGCCATCAACGCTCCCCAACTCGACAAGAACTTGCATGAATCCGACCCGCATGGCTTTCCAATGAGCCAGCGTTTGTCAACATACGGAGAGGAAGGCATCAGACTAAACATTACGGCGCGCATGATGGGAGTGCAAGCCCCTCAGAACTGGACCGCAAAGGACAGCGATTCCTTCTTTACGCGACATTTCTACCGGGCCTTACTTCAAAAAGTCTTTCTTGACTATGGTGTCGTCTCGAAAATGCAAGCAGATGAGGACAGCCCTGAATGCACGCAACCTGTCATCATTGGCTCGCTGAGGAAAGCATGCTACGCTTCCTTCACAACCTATGTCCGTGGCGCGCTGGAGAAGTTGAAGGTGGACCCAGAGAGAAGCTTTCCGCTTGAAGAGAAAATGGGACATATCACAGACGAACAGATTGACGAATATGCCCAAAAGTTCGATCAATTGAAGAAAGAACTGAGTGTCACGTGGTCCCTAATGGCGTTCAGCGCTGGAGTGATTGAAAGTTTGATTGTGGTGGATCGTTGGCTGTTCTTGAAGGAGCATGAGGACGTGGTGGGCGATTGCTGGGTAGAACCGGTGTTTGAGTACAAGCAATCGCCTCGAAATTTGGTAGTGGTCGGGATCAAACGGTGAAGTTATCCAAAAAGTTATCTGAACCCATCGAAATGATTTGGTGAGTCCCGGTAAAAGATAGAGATATACACGTGCGCGAGTGTATTCCCATCGAAAGTTCTGCTATAACGTTGGGAACCC
>QGMK01000542.1:0-22211 GCA_007825345.1 Lachnellula suecica
AAGAGGGGTAGTGTTGAGGGATGCTATTTAGTGGGTAGTCCACAAGGGGATAAGACTTATTTAAACGCGGGATTTGAGAGGGTGGGCGAGAGAATTGCGAATGAGGTGGAAGAGGGGTACAAGCATGCGTGGTTCGTAAAGAAGCTTACTTGAAGAATTGCGGAAAGCCGCTATGCTCCAGCCCCTGCCATGAATAATCAATTCTCACTTCCGGAAATGTGTATTATCGGATGGAAAATGCGGAACCCAGCAGGAGAAGAGACTTGCAAATGAGATTTCTCTCTCGGTATCCTTGTTCCAGCATCTTGACCCTACGGCGGAGCCTCGTCCTCTTCGCCATTGACATCTACCAAAGGAACCGCTTCATACCCTCCACTGATCGCATTGCGTCCCATCTGCCCCTTCCGCGCCCACGTCCCAAATACTACGGAACTCAACCCAGTAACCAACATGCTTCCCAGTGCCAGCCACTTGAAATCTTCTGGTTGACTCCAAACAACCGTCGCGATCCAGTGAGACAACTCACCCAGACTTTTGAATGACTGCTCTACACCGGCGAATGTTGATCTCTGAGCAGCAGGTATCTCAACCTGGCCCAACTCTTGTATCATGAGAAAGTGGACGAAGTGTCCGATCCGTGACAAGGAGAGAAAAGCGAACAATAGCAAAGTCACAGAAATGTGTGGCGACACTTCAGCCAGGCCGTTTACTGTAGTTTTGGGGGACGCGTTCCAGAGTAATACCACCACAGGAATCTAGTGCGGTCAGCTTGATGAACTTTGGTGAGACTGAAAACCTACCAGGCATAAAAACTGAGATCCAACGCCCCAAAACCCGACAGCTCGTGTGACCGCTGCCTCGGCAGTCTTATCATTATCGTCAATGCGATCCCCTTGTGGCGTTATCTTGCTAGCATGTCTTTTTTTCAGGTAGGCAACGGCTGCCGGCGTGATGACGGTGCCGGAAAGCCCAAAAATGGAACCGGACGCCCTAGCTATGGTGACAGCAGACAGCGAGAACCCAACACTAAGTAAATATGTGATGAGAGTTGCCGAGTACGCCAGAACCGTGAGTTGCAGCAGCGCAATCGAAATGGAAGCTGGCCATATTGGAAATGAGAAGTAATGCTTCAGGCGCATAATCGGATCCCGGTACAAGAATCCATATGCCTTTCGTTGCCATGACTTTGATGGCATCTGAGGGAAGGTAAAATTGTCGTTAACACTGAATGTGCGACCTTCGTTCAGTGTTGTGAAAATCTGTTTGGGCAGTGTGAGGCGAACATTGCCCTGCGCAATAACCCGAACACACCAGACGCCCGAGGCCCAGAAAACCAATGTGGATACAGCAAGTAAGATAATCCAACCTGTTTGGGATGCGAAAGACTTGACGATCAACGGCATGAGGGATGGTGCCACAAGCTTGCAAACCAATTCGATCCTCATCATCACGGCATTGACCTGCGTAAGCCCGTGGTCCATCTCAGTGTGGATAGGGCCCACGAGAACAGGCACCCAATCTCGTTCCAGGCAAAGTCTATATCCTATCGTACTAAGATCATGTACAATGTCTAGAAACAAGATACCACCAAAGAGAAGGCCTTTTGAAAGGTCTGAAAATGGCCCTAATGTAGCATTCGGATCTTCGGATGCCGATGGCCAAAGGAGCCAGCACAGGTATGCCGCCACAATTGCGGCGTGGTTGAGACACACAGCAATGAGAAGAGTATTCAGTCGTAATGGCGAACGATCAATCCAACTTCCAACAGAAGATGAACACAAAAGAGCCGAGATAGTAGAAGCCAAGCCCCTTTAGAAAGTTAGCACGTGACCAGACAAAAAATGATGCGATGATCTCACCTGATCGAAGTGGCAGTGAGGCTTTTGGGAAAGGCGAAGGCAACCAGAAAGATCTGCATTGTTAAAATTGAGCGATGGAAAAGGATGACGGACTTACAGAGACGTACTCATAGGTTCGCGAATTCCACATAAACAAAAAATGCATCATATATACCCTCCACCATTTGGATCTTCCGATTGCTCCAGAAGCGGTGCCTGGAAACACTTCAATTGATTCTTCACTCGAAGTAAGCACCGGCATTGGAGCGTCTACATCGTCGTCCCTCGCCGAGCCTTGCCCTGGATGTGTTCCGGCATGACGGTGTCTCTTTGTGTGGCTGGAGAGCACATCGATCTCGGCGCTGCTGGTTGAGCTGATTGACAGGCTCCTTCCTACGGAATTAGAAGCCATGTCGTTCTTTCCCTCCGGAGTTTCGACCGTGGAGATGATTAACCCATTCTCTATGCTGGTGATGTTTGGTAGACGTACCAAGAATTAAAAATCTTGGCGTTCACCAGCCCTTTTCGTCTCACATGTGCCCCACTTGTAGAATTCATCTCCTATGTGCGAGTAAAAAATGGTAACAAATCCTTCGGAGAGATCTCTTCTATTCGTTGTAGACATTTGCTAGGTATTGTATCGCCATATAGAAACAGTAAATACTTGCTGCCTTGACCCCTTTTTGAAGTCGCTTCGATCTGACTGCCGTATTTGGTCTAGCGCATTTTCTTTTTCGGCATACTCGGTGCTAAATCTCGCGTCCGAGGGCGCGAAACTTCCTGCGCAACGGTATACTCACGCCGGTGAGAGCTTCAAATCCTCACACTTATGTAAGGCGAGGTTGAGATGGAGTGTCCGTCATGCAGTAGTATCACTGTTACTATGGGTATAAGTATACGTGAAAAGCACTCAAAATATTGCATCCACCCATATCTTTCAATCCTCCCCTTCGAACCTCCCTCTTTTCTTTTCACTTTCTTCAATCTCTTCCAGTCATTCATTCAGACATGGCTCTACTCCCACTCCATCTAATATCAGAAGCAATTTTAGACTTCACACAAAAGGAGAAGAGTCCCTGGCTGATTTTGAGTGTGGTGTGAGTTGTTCTCTCATGTTTTTACCCCGCGTCAAATTTTTAGCATCCAACTACTTGGAACGCAATGGAGACCAGACTTTTGGAGAAGGCTGTTTGTTTCAAGTGATAAAATACTGATACAAAAGATTTTTAGCTGCTCCGCTATGTTTCTCGATCTCGCAAATTTAAGTGCCATCACAATCGCTCTGCCCACGCTTCAACGAGAATTCGATATCAAGACCGGCAACTTGCAATGGATTATCTCAGCATATGCCTTGACAGTGAGGGCCACCAAGATCTTGAAATGAAAATATCATCATTTTGGCTAGTTGCTAAAATCCAGCTAGTTTGGGGCGTTTTTGATGCTGGGAGGGCGTGGGGGTGATATATTTGGGTACCCTCTCTTTCGCATTCCCACGAATAAAGGTTACTAATGTTGTAAAGCCACCGCCCTATGTTGCTTTTTGGAATGACATTCTTCGCAATGTTCACTTTGGTATCTGCTTTGACTCCGACGTTCCTTGGTCTCGTGATTGCAAGGGCTTTTCAAGGTATCTGCTCACCACGCCGAGGGAGTCTAGTTTGCCAGATTGTCTAACATTTACCAGGAATCGGAGCAGCATTTACTATCCCTTCTGCCCAAGCACACATTGCCATTCACTTTTCAAATCCCGCGAAGAAGGCTAATGCACTCGGAATCTGGGGTGCATCGGGATCTCTCGGCTTCATGTGAGTAAGCAATTTGCGGCCATTAATCCACCTTTCTTGACCATGCACTGAATTGATGTATAGTGTTGGACTCATTCTTGGGGGAATTCTGACCGACTTGCTGGGATGGCGCTGGATTTTCTGGATCTCTTTGATATTTTCAGGCCTGGTGATTCCAGCCGCATTCCTTTTTCTCCCCGCCATCGATCAGCCTGGACACCGAGGAGTGCCTTCCACTGGAGTCCCGTCCAATGATAGTGCTCCTACAAACCCTAAACCTCTCTTCACGTCTATGAAAGAGCGTTTATTACGTTTTGACGTACCTGGGATCTCACTCGGCCTTCCGGGGATCATCATTTTGACCTTTGCACTCACGTCGTCCAACCAGGATGGTTGGGGATCACCTCAGATTATCTCCACACTTGTGGTATCTATTTGCTTACTGCTTGCGTTTGCTCTGTACGAACGTCAAGCAGCTTCCTCGATTCTCCCGATCCACCTTTTCCGGTCCTCGAATTTCAATCTTACACTGATTCTCGCTATCAATACATATGCTGTGCGACAAGCATGCACCTATTTCCTCACTGTTCAACTCCAATCGTTTGGCAACAGTCCAATCCATACCTCGGTACTGTTCATCCCACTCGGCGTGAGCGCTCTGATATCGAACACCATCGCCGGACGCTTGGTTCCTATATTGGGCGCGCGTATGATGTTCATCTTGGGGTGGTCCCTGTCAATCCCCGGCGTGCTCCTGTTCTCCTTCATCAAGGACAACTCTTCATACTGGAGCTTCACATTCCCTGCTATGATTCTCTACATAGCTGGAATTGGGGCTGTTTACATCACTGCCAACTTCGTTGTCGTCTCCTCGGCATCAAGATCCGATCAAGGCGCTGCAGCTGGCGTCTTCAATGTCGCACTCCAAGTCGGCGGTTCGATTCTTGGTCTTGCAGTTCTGACAGCAATTGCCCAAGGAATCGAGAGGGGTTTTGGCACGCCAGATACACCAGCCGGTAGCCTCAGCCGTGTTGCATACCAGAGTGTTTACTATTCATGTGTCATTCTTTGCGTAATTGGATTAGTTCTGAGCATATTCTTCATCAGTGTGCCAGATAGCATGACAGGTACCATTTGGAAGAAACAGTCGGTCGTACCTAGACCAGTAGTTTCAGCTCCTGAAACATACCGCCAACCTCCAGTCAATATTCAGCTGCAGGGGAGGAATACAGCGGTGAAGAATTGAAAATGGATTTAAGAGTAGCTTTGGTAGCAGTACCTGCCCACAAGACAAAGCTATAGTCAAAAATCTTTCCAGCGTCTTGTACCAAATTTCCAGCATGTCACTTGTGTCCACGTCGGAGTTGGAGCGACTTCTGGAGGGTCGGGTTTTCACAAAAGCCGCGAGCAGAACCGTCATCTCGCTCAATTTAGCGGCTGGTAGATTTCGCCGAAACCTGAGATACCAACGTATGTGTATTATTGAGGCGCCGCATCATTGAGCCCGAGTCTAGTAGGACTTCTAGAAAAAGGATTAGTGAGAGTGGAATACGAACCGGGGTTAGCGTTGCGCGACCCTCGACGGTCTGTCGTCTTAACTCCGTGTCTAATTCCACAGCCTTAAATCCGTTATACTTCTTTCTAGCGTTTGTTTAAAACTCTTTTATGTATTCGACGAAATCCTTCCAATACATCTTTTCAAAACAATCAGTTTCAGCAAATAACTAAGATTTGAATTTTCTTCACACCATCACAAGATGTCTCCGAAATACGCCAAAGACCAGCCTGCCGGTTTCAGTAACCGTATCGAAAACGTAGCAATCATTGGGGTAAATCAATAAAATATTTGCACATTGATTCGAACTTACTAACACCTTTCGACAGGCTGGAGGCCACGTTGGAAAACACTTCGCTGAGGAACTTCTCAAGACGGGCAAGCACACGGTGACAGCCTTGACACGCATGGATAGCCAGAGCACCTTCCCAGAAGGTGTCAAGGTAGCTCGAATTGATTATGACAACGAAGAGTCTATTGTGTCAGCATTGAAAGGCCAGCAATTCTTCGTCATCACTCTACCTGCTCGCTCGCAAGGTGCTCACAGCACACTCGTCAACGCCGCAGCAAAAGCAGGCGTTCCCTATGTCATGGCCAACATTTACGGATACGACATTCACAACAAAAGACTGAATGAAGCAAGCTCGCATGGTCAAACGTCCCTCAAATACTGTGCCGAGATCGAAAGCCTTGGCGTTAGCTCATGGGTTGCCATGATATGCGGTTACTGGTACGAATGGAGTTTGGCTCTGCCACCACCCTGGTTTGGATTCGACATCAAAGCCAAGAAGGTCACTTTCTACGACGACGGCAAGACTCGCGTAAACGTCAGTACTTGGATCTACTGCGGAAAGGCTTTGGCTGGGCTGTTGAGTTTGAAAGAGCTACCAGAGGACGAAAACGACGAGTCGCTAACTGTCTCGCGCTGGAAAAACAAGCCTCTGTACATATCAAGCTTCAAAGTATGTCAGCGGGATATGCTAGACAGCATTCATCGACTCACGGGCACAACTGATAAGGATTGGGAGATTGAATATGAGCCGAGCGACGTAAGATACAAGAACGGAAATGAGCAGGTAAAGAACGGTGACTGGCTGGGATTTCCCAAGGCCATGTACGCTCGAGTCTTCTTTCCAAATGGTGACGGCAATTTCGAGTCAACCAGAGGTTTGGAAAACGCTTTGCTTGGGCTGCCAAAGGACGACTTGGATGAGGCTACTAAGAGGACGTTAGAGATGGTTGAGAGTGGATGGACCATACCTGGTCTCCAAGGGCGGTAAACAATTTTAAGAGCTAGGAAAAAGTTTCCCCGCACGACTGAACCGCGAAACCCTTCAACATTTATTCCTTGGAATGTATGTTTGTCAACTTCAATGAGTTTATGAAGAGAGTTTTCGGAAACCCCTCCGAGAAGCACTTCCTTCTGATGTGACCGTGTAATCTTCATTCCGCAAAAAAAATTCTCAGAAACAGTTCTCCATTCGGTCTAACAGATCTTTTCAGATCTTTTCTTCGTTGATTTTACCCGGCAGTTTTGCCGAGGCACAAGAACAGCATACAGCAACGGTCGAACAAAGGTGGAAAAAGGTCTTTGAAGAAAGGGCGGAGCAGACGCCAGACCAAGTTGTGTGCTTGCTGGACCTCTTTCTCCTAGTGACTGATTTGTTGCGGACGCAAATTGTGTCGTACAAGTGCGGGGTCTGCGGCTGCAATTGTTGGCTGAGGCTCAATCCGCAGTGCTACCATGCATGCAACCTTATTTTGGCCCCCATCGAAGATGAACGAACTGACTACGTGCTCAGTGTAAGAATCCCATCTTGGAACGTTGGCAAACGGGTTGAAAATACAAATCTCATTACTCGCCATTGACTTTCTGTCTCTAATCCCATCTTCAGCGGGAACCTGTTCGGACAGACTCTTCTAGCAAGTGGGACACTTTCCCCACGATATGCGGCTCCGGCTTCGGAGTCTATCTAGCCTGTCTATCTAGCTTGCCCGCTGAGGCCCGTGTCGCATATGTGGGGATAAGAGGTCGAGAGCGTGGACCCCTATCGCTCGCGAATAGCACTTGCTTGGGTCATCTACTGTACAGTATGCATGAGCTCGGACGCCAGTTCACGGCACAGTACTCGTATCGACTCTCTGCCAGCTCTTCCGGAACTCCGTAGCGCCGGTGGTCTGCCACTTGGCAAAATGTATCCCAAAAGGATGGAGGAAATAAAGATCTATAGGCGGGCCCTTTGTTACGATCTCAACCCCTGCGGCTTATTCCCTAATCCTCTGCAGATTGGGGGATAAGCGCAGTCAATATCTGTAGATCATCGTACGAGCCAGCCTGACCAGGGAGTTAGGCTCAGTAAGCCCCGGATCGGACCGCTCGGGGTCGCCCGCTGTATGTGACAGGGATATCACAGTTGATATTGAGTTTACCCTCGTAAGTACGCGCTGGACGCGTCATTCTGGTGTGTATGGAGAGGCACGAACGTTACTATTGGACCCCTGTTTCAGATCCGTCAACGGCGAGCTTTGCTGCCCCACTCGGCCAAAGTGGCCGGGCCAATTCAGATATCGCCGTGTACTTGATTGTGACATTTGTTGTACACCGTCGAGTTGATCTTGTCTAAATCCTGACAGGTGCATTCATCCTGCTCGGAATCTTTATCCTTCTCTCCACCTAAAAGTAAAGGTATTGGATGAAGGTACGAACGTCTTGACTAGCTACCGGATATTGAGCAAATCGGGCTCATTCCAAAAGTTGGTCCGACTCCGGGAACCTTTGTTAAACTAGTCGAGGACCACTAGCTCTTATTTTAATAATAGTATAGGCTCAAGGGTATTGTAATATGAGACCCCTTTGGGGTTGAATGCTAAAATAGGGTACCCTCTAACTACTTCCATGGTTTTTACTAATAAACGTGTCGCAGTCTTTGGATCAAACAAAGTGGTCGCTGCCGCAACAACTCCCGCCGCCCTCAGCTTACTGTCTTTCAGTCGGTCGTATCGGTACCTGCAGCTCGAGAACTAGGCTTTTGAATACCTCTGCTCTTCAACAATTTCCCATCGTTATCGAAGACGAGCATGTGAACATCATCAAGGGTACCCGCATCGAGCCTTCCGGTCACTTCCGAAAAAGTCCACACCTTCGAACCTTCCACTATCATGTCTTTGATCTCTACGTGTAGATTGGGGCTCTTCTCCAGCAAAGTTGGCCAGAAGTCCAAGAATTCGGATTTACTCATGGGTGTCAGGTCATCATGGCGAAATTTGATATCTGTATGCAGCATGCTACAGAAGAACAAGATGGATTAGCTTTAAAACAGCTGGAGCAGACATGAAAGGGAACTTCTTACTCTGCAATGAGTAATGCGTTCCGATCATTACAGATGGCTGTCAAATACAGACGTGCTTGCTCTTTGAGGTCCATCTTCGTACAGTCTCAAATCGGTAGTGCCCTCTGCTTTTTTAATTCCAAAGCTGTTGAGGAATGAAGGAAAGAGCGAAATAATCTACAGCTGTTCGCTCGTTTTTGAACACCCTCGTTTACCATTACCGGGCTATCCAACTGCCGTATAAGATAATGGACTATTAATAGCGATTCTTTCCCAGTATTGCTGATAAAGAATCCTGCAGTACATTAGTTCCGCATCGGATAAGACGAATGCAACGCCGTTATCATCGCCAAGTCACACAATAACTTCGTGTGTCTGAAAGCACGACTCGGCCTATTATAGAGCATCGTGCTGTCGTCACGGCTCGGCGGCCACACCGCCGTTCATAATTATATTCGGAGCTTTTATCACGCTTCAGTCCAATTTTCAATAATTGTTATTCCTCTTGTATTTGTATTCAAATCTATTCAGTCTGTGAGCTCAAATAACAATTGTATATAAAACAGCCATTTTAATACGTTTCGTTTTCACTTTGAGTATAACCATAAACCGCCCGTGAAGGATTACTCATCAAGTCCTTACTACATTTAAATATATGTCAGTATTTAAATGCAACGAAGAGAGCACGGTCAACACCTTGCCCGACTCTACGTTGCTAAAAACGGCTAGTCTCGTTTCCAATTTGCGAGCTCACTTTGGACAGAAGCGACTTTATGTGATTCGGAGCATTAATACCCGAGGTGATTTCGATTCTCAACGTTTCTAAATTCGAGACTGAGTAAAAAGCCTTACTTGCTAAAGTCCGAAATATCAGTGTCTCAACGGCAGGGGATAGAAAGGTCACAGGTGCACGATTTCCCTGATCCATCCAATAGATCAAAATGCAGTCTAGCACACCTCTCTACCTACATAGCCTTAGAATGCTTGCATCTACATGCAGCATGTGCGTTAGTAGTATGCAGGTTTAAGAATTGAAGGTGCGTCTTTTCCCTTCCGCGGATTACTTTGTGAAAGCGAGCCTTCGGAGCGGAGGAGAGCCAGAAAACTTCTGGTCATAAGGCACGCCGCTTATCTTTACGAGGATCCAAGTCTATAGGAACGACAGACCACATACTATTTGACCAACAAGGCCCACTTTTGATTTGAATAATATCCTCAAATCCTTGTTGAGCTGGAAGAATAAATCCTGCCAGGTAAACTTAGCCGGCAGATTGTCTACGAGAAATAGCTACCCAACTCATTCCTGTCACATCATGAACTGCCCAATTCAAGTTTGAATCTGACTTACTGAAAGATTCCCTACATTATGATCAGTCCCATTCCCCCCTTTGATAACAATTCATATTTCCAAATTCATTTCTTTTTTCAGGAGTCTGGCATCAATTGAGACCCCAACAACCCACCAGTCCTGCCTGAATCTTTACATGAAAATTGAGATCCCACAAACTCCCCACTCCTCATAGTAAAGTCAACATGGCCGCCGTGAAGCCCCGTGGCGGTTTACCTAGTGAGACTCAGAAGCAGTATCCTACATACGACATCGACAGCCCCGGCAACTCTACTCCTATCAATATTGGTCAAGAAGATAGTTACGGAATATCCGCAGGAAATTCGGGGTCGTCAATAGGTACTCCATCTCTGGTCACCGGATCAGAAGCCAAAGCAGACCCTGTTGCTATCATAGGCTTAAGTTGTCGATTTGCTGGAGACGCCAAGACCCCTCGTGAATTCCTTGAATTTATCCTTCAAGGTCGTTCAGCTGCTGGCCCATTCCCGAGTGACAAACTCAATGCTGAGGGATACTATCATCCTGATCCCGATCATGCTGGAACATTCGCCAATAAAGGAGGCTACTTTCTGTCGGAGAGTGCGGATGCATTTGATGCACCATTCTTCAATTTATCAGAGAATGATGTAGCAGCCATGGATCCGCAACAGAAATTGCTTTTGGAAGATGTCTACCACGCGCTAGAAAATGGTCAGTCTAGTCACATTTTTGGATGATATCGAAAAGACACTAACTGATTCCTCGTGTAGCTGGCTTAAATCTAAAAGATGTCATGGGATCTCCTACGTCGGTGTTTGTGGGGTGTTCAAACAATGACCAGCTTGCTCTGGCTAACGCAGATCTGGAAATGGCCCTTAAAAGCAAAGCCACGGGAACCAGTTTGGCTCTCTTAGCAAACCGTATCAGTTGGTTCTATAACATGACCGGTACAAGTCAAACGATTGATACGGCCTGTTCGAGCAGTCTCGTTGCATTTCATCAAGCTTGTCAGAACATTCGGTCTGGCGAATCTACAATGGTACTTCATTCCCCTTTACCTCAACCATTTATTGCAACTAAAACCTTTCAAGGCAGTGGTCAGCGGAGTGAACCTGATCGAATTTCCTGGGGCTGTTCTGTATTTGAGCAACCTCGGAGTCCTCTCACCTGACGGCCAATGTTTTAGCTTTGATAGCAGAGCAAATGGCTATGGCCGAGGCGAGGGCGTCAGCACTGTCATCCTAAAGTCTTTGAGTGCCGCAATTAAAGATGGAGACACCATTCGAGCAGTCGTCCGTGCTTCGGGGTCAAATCAAGATGGCCGAACGCCCGGTATCACGATGCCAAACCCAGTCTCCCAGGAGTCTCTCATCCGAGAAGTCTATACGAAGAACAATCTCGACATGAATGAGACCACATTCGTTGAAGCTCACGGTACGGGCACGCAAGTCGGAGACCCTCTAGAAATAACTGCTATCTCATCTGCTTTCAATAGCACAGCGAGAAAGGATCCGCTTTACGTCGGATCTGTAAAGGCCTCGATTGGACATCTAGAGGGGGGAGCTGGAATGGCTGGACTTATCACAGCCACTCTCCTGGTTGAAAGTCGAATGATTCCACCCGTTGCAAACTTAAAGACTGTCAATTCACAGATTCCCGCAAACGCCAATATCGAGTTTTCCAAAAAGCCTACCGATAGATCCAAAAACGCGGAGGTTTTTAGGGCTTCGGTAAACTCCTTTGGGTTTGGAGGGACTAATGCACACGTTGTCGTCGATGATTCCGAAAGATGCCTGAGGGATCAGACTCCGGCCTCGGAAAGCCAGGTTGACCAGCCCGCCAAGCACCTATTTCTCTTCTCTACCCATGATCAGCAGGGTTCCAAACGCGTGACTCAAAGTTTGAGTGCACATCTGGATAGCACGAGCAAGTTACTTCAGGCACCGGAGTCGCAGTATCTAGCCGATCTTGCTTTCACACTGAATGAAAAACGCTCATCTTTTGATTGGAATACATACCTTGTCGTTGGATCTCTTGCAGAGCTGTCAAGGAAACTAGACAGTGGAGTATCAGAACCGATAAGACGAAGCACTGGTACCCCGCCTAGTATCGGCTTTGTTTTCACAGGACAAGGAGCACAGTGGCCCAAGATGGGCGGAAGCTTGATAGTGTACCCTGTTTTTAGACGAAGTATTGAGGAGGCGTCTGCATATCTCCAAGAATTAGGTTGCGCGTGGCGACTGACTGGTAAGCTAATATTCTCTCTGCATTGATCCCCTGTGGCGACGAAGACGAGACTGACAACATTTCTTACTACCTAGATGTTCTTACCGATGATTCCAGTGAGGTTGATATCAACAGTCCTGATTTCTCTCAGGCCGCATGCACGGCTATCCAAATCGCTTTAGTTGAGCTGTTGGCAAGTTGGAATATTCTCCCGTCTAAAGTTGTCGGGCATTCATCCGGAGAAATTGCAGCCGCCTACTGTGCGGGCAAAATCTCACGTGAAGCAGCTTGGAGGGTAGCTTACTTTAGAGGTGTCGTCTCCATGAAAGTTGAAAAGGGCGGCAGCATGATGGCCGCAGCCGTGACGGAAGATGAGGCGCAAATATACATCGACAATGCTAACCAAGAGCTCAAAGGAAACTTGAAAGTGGGATGCTATAACAGCCCCAAGAACCTGACAATAACGGGAAAAAATAGCGAACTTCAATACCTGAGGGAGCTTCTGGTCAAAGATGAGAAATTTGCCCGTGTACTCTCGGTAAAGGTGGCATACCATTCACGCTACCTGGTGGGGGTTGCGGACGAGTATCGGGATCTCTTGAAGGGCTCATTTGAGGGTGATTTGTTTACCTTGGACCATAAGGTAGAAATGGTATCATCGGTGACAGGGCAAGAGATACTCCCTGGCCAAGTGGAGGATCCGGACTACTGGGTACGTCTTCCTGTCCAATGTAAAATGAGCACTAACAGAACTCCTTCAGATCCAAAACCTGGTATCACCAGTCCAGTTCACCAAAGCTTTTGCCAACTTTGCACAAACCCCATCTTCCAAAAACGCAACGCTAGCTCACGTCATTGAAATTGGCCCACACTCCGCCCTTCGAAGCGCCATCCGAGAAATCGCCGCAACAGTTCCCGGAGCGCAAGGCATTGAGTATTCGAACGTCTTGACACGAAACCAGAATGACATCGCACCGATTCTGGAAACAGTCGGGCGACTTGTCTGCAGGGGACATGTGGTCAACATTAGCGCCACAAGGCAAGAGCAAAAACCACAAATGCTCACAGATCTTCCACCATATCCATTTGACCACTCAAGGGTGCTCCGAGCAACTACCAGAGTAATCAACAACGTCAGATTCCCTAAATTCCCCCGGAACGAGATGTTTGGAAACCCTGTCCTGGATTGGAATCCGTCTGAGCCGAGATGGAGACATTTTATCCGAACTTCGGAAATGTGTTGGCTGAGAGACAACAACGTGAGTAACACAGTCCCTGCAAATGATCAATTGCTGACCACAATTTCTCAGATGAATGGAAGCATCACCTTTCCAGGTGTGGGATATCTCACCATGGCTATCGAAGCTGTCCTGCAACATTCGGAGCCAACAAACTCGTACGAGGGGATCCGCATGCGCAACATAGCTATGACAGCTGGCCTGGTCATCCCTGAAACCAAAGAGGGTATTGAGACGATGCTTTCCATGCGTCCCGCTGGCGACTGGCAACGATTTAGCGTCACGTCGTACGATCCCGTCCGCGAGGTGTGGACCGAGCACTGCACCGGGGATATTAAACTGGAAGTAACCCCCAGTTTCAACGAAGTCAATCCCAGCGGTGATGCCGTTTCAAGTCTCGGTCATGATCTAGATGCTCTAGCTGCAATCGAGGAGCGCTGCAAGACGGTTTTCGACAACGGGAAAATATACCGAAACTTTGAGTCCGCTGGGATGGACTTCGGTCCCACCTTGAGAAACGTAAAGGAAATCAACATATCGAATGCCACAAATGAGTGTATGGGTCTCGTATCCGTTCCGGATGTCGCGGCTTGCATGCCGATGGGCTACACACAGCCTCAACTAATCCACCCCACTCTGATGGAAAGCATGATGCACGTACTGTTGCTGATCTGCAGCCCAGAAGGTGTTCCAGCTTCGCCAATGGTCACAACCTCGATCAAGGACATCTGGCTGTCTACTGCCATCAAATCTGACCTCTCAAGCGTGTATCGCAGCTACGGAACAGCCGACCAGAAGTCTCTTCGAACGTGGGAGACCGATATGACGGTATTGGAAGATGATTCGCGCAAGCCAATCATCATCATGGAGGGTGTGGAGTTGGTAGCGCTTGGTTCAATCTCAGAGGCGGCCTCGGACGAGAATCCTTACTCATATTATCACGTGGAGTGGCAACCAGACACCGACCTCCTTACCACGGCAGACGCTCTTGATCACTGGTCAACGCTCAGTGTCCCTGAATCTGATACCGAAACGCCGCCGCACCGCAACTATCAGCTTGCCTGCGCCATCTACGTCTTGGAAGCCATGGAGGCACTGAAATCCATTGACACCAGTGGTCTAGCTCCATATTTTCAAAAGTTCATTGAGTGGATGGAACACGAGTCTGAGCGACTTAGTGAGAATTTGGTGCCATTTATTACCCATGCCGATGTGAAGGTAATTCAAAGCAATAAAGAACTTCAGGACAAGCTATTGCACGAAGTCGAAACCCACAATGCCCGTGGAGAGCTTCTGGTGCGAATTGGCGAGAACATTGTCCCGATTCTCACTGGCGAGAAGAACTGTCTTGAGATCATGTTCGGCGAGAGCCAACTGATGAGTCGAACTTACGACAAAGGTTTACCTGGCAACATTCGAGCTCTGCTTATACGGTATCTCGAAGTTGTAGGAAGGAATAAGACAAATCTCAAGATCCTGGAAGTCGGGGCCGGAACCGGAAGCGCGACAGGCACGTTCTTGGAGGCCCTCAGCCCCAGGGATGGCTCTACCAAGATTTCAAGCATTGCTCAGTACACCTTCACAGATGTATCAGCCGGCTTTCTCGAGAAGGCGAAGGAGAGATTCGCTCAGTGGTCCAATATTGTTCAATACAAGGTATTGAACATCGAAGTAGACCCTACGGCGCAGAAGTTTGAACTCGGTACCTACGATATGATTGTCGCTACTCACGTCAGTTCCACCCCCAAATATATCATAAGAAAAGCTGACAATGAGCCGTAGGTTCTCCACGCTACTACCGATTTACACAAGACTCTTGCCAATGTTCGATCGTTGCTCAAACCGTAAGTAGCAACACACCAAGCTCCGGCGTTGCTAACATTTGTATTCAGTGGTGGAAAACTCGTTATGGTTGAGAATGTGAAGCCTGACTTGATGAACTCTCCGTTAGCCTTCGGTTTGCTTCCGGGATGGTGGCAAAGCATCGAATCCTTCCGCCAATTCAATCCTCTCATCGAGAAACACCAGTGGAACAAGATTCTCGAGGAGACTGGATTCGACAAGAGCCACCTCCTGTTCAAAGACACTGAAGATGAGGACGCACACGAGATGTGCGTCTCTGTCTCAACGGCGATTGTACCTGACCGGCCTCAGACTCAGGAGCCGATTTTGGTTATTGTTGCCTCGAAAGCTCAGGCTGAATCTATACAAGTAAAGGACTTATTGCAGGTCTTGAAAGCTAAGGGGTCCCAGAGCTTTGAGGTTGTCGATGTTCATCACATGGAAGGGAAGGATTTGAAGAATTCGATCTGCATCGTCATGCTAGACTTGGCGCCCTTTGATTTGTCGACTCTCACAGACGCCGAGTTTGTTAAAGTCCAGTCTCTCCTGGCCGGGTCCAAGAAACTCCTATGGGTCTCAGGTGACCCCATTCAGAGCCCGAAGCTCGCCATGTCAACGGGGTTGCTGAGAACCATCCGGTGGGAGCGCGATCTAGACGAAGTCAACTTCATCACCTTAGGCTTCACTCATCCCCTCCCAGATTCCCCTCTGATTGCATCAAAGATTCTGGAGCTTTACGACCATGTTTTCAATGGCAAAGTTCCAATTCCTAGGAACTCCGAGTTCGTCTATCACCCATCGGGGTCGTTCTGGAACAATCGCTTGATTGGAGCACCGAATATCAGCTTGTCTACGTTTACCAAGCTTGTTCCTACAACCGCCATGATACCATTTGGCGAGGCTGAAGCGATCAAGATGAACATAAAGTCTCCTGGTAGATTGAAGACATTGCGCTTCGTTGATGACCCGCTGCACAGTGTACCTTTGAATCCAACCGAGGTTGAAATCAAGGTTAAAGCATCCGGCTTGAGCAAGGTCGACGTAGCTAGTATCATGGACCATATGCCCGAAGAGAGTCCTGGAAGCGACGCTTCTGGTATCGTGACAGCCGTTGGAAGCAGTGTCACAGACCTCAAGGTTGGAGACTCAGTCATGGCCTTGAAGACGATCAAAGGAAGTGGCCCGTTCCAGACATTCTTCCGCACGAATGCCAGTGCCGTCCAGAAGATTCCAGAGGGCTTCTCCTTTGTCGATGCTGCTGCAATTCCACTAGCATTCTGTACAGCGTTGTTGTCTCTTGTCCACATAGCTAGACTCGAGCCTGGTGAGACTGTTCTCATCCACTCTGCCGCCGGTGGAGTTGGGCAAGCTGCAATCCAGCTCTCAAAGCTCGCCAGAGCTGAGATCTTCGCCACTGTATCGACGGCGGAGAAGAAGGAGCTCTTGATGAGTCAATATGGCATTCCTCAAGACCACATCTACTCCAGCAGAGATTCCGTCTTCGTCGAAGGCATCATGTCTCTCACCGGGCGTCGCGGTGTCGATGTTATCCTGAATTGCTTGAAAGGCGAAGGATTCGATCGAACATGGGATTGTATTGCCCCGTATGGAAGATTTGTCGATATCGAGAAACACGAGCGCGGCAATAAGTTGGACATGGCGGCGTTTGCGCAAAACGTTTCATACACCGGGGTGGACCTTCTGGGGCTGGCGGCGCACAATCCGGCGAAGATTACTCGTGTCTTCAGTGAAGTGACCCATCTCTTCCAGGCTGGAAAGATTGATCCCCCGGGACGACTCGCGTCGTGAAGTTCTCCGAGATAGAAACCGTCTTGCTGGAAATCCGGCAAGGAAATTCGATAGGAAAGACTATCTGCCAAATTGAGCCAGAGGACCTCGTTCCCGTAAGTTAAACTAAATTGTTTGCATTGAGCTATATTGTACTGACAAACGATCCAGGCTGTACCTAGAAAGGCCGTTGCTTACCAGTTCCCATCCAACGCATCTTATGTTCTTGTTGGTGGCCTCGGTGGCCTGGGCAGAAGTCTGGCAAAGTGGATGTTCTCCCGTGGCGCAAGGAACTTCATCCTGTTGTCAAGATCAGGAGCAACAAACCCAGCAGCGAAAGAGTTCATCAAGGAGCTAATCCGGGAGTCGTGCCAAGTCAAAGACTTCGCTTGCGATGTGACGAATGGGGACGCAGTTGCAAAAGCCATTGCTGAATGCGCGAAGACTATGCCCCCTATCAAGGGGTGTTTGCAGGGCGCCATGGTTCTGAAAGTGAGATACCGAAGGCAAACACTCATCTTGAAAGTGTACTAACTCTTGGGACAGGACTCCATGTTTCCCAACATGTCACTCGAACAGTTCAATGCAGCTGTTCATCCAAAGGTCCAAGGTTCCATCAATCTCGCCAACTCCCTGCCGCCCGGACTAGATTTCTTCATCATGCTGTCTTCCTCCGCATCAATTATCGGGAATCGAGGCCAGGCCAACTATGTCGCAGCGAACACCTTCCTCGACGCATTTGCCGCTAATCTCGTCTCCCGTGGAATCCCGGCATGTTCGATCAATCTCGGCAGTGTTCTCAACGTCGGCTGGGTAGCTGAAAACCAAGAGAAGCTCCCCATCGCGCTGTCTTACGGAAGCATTTCTGAGCCGGAATTGCTTTCCATCCTCGAATACCACATGGATCCAACGAGAAATCCTCTGGGTGAGAACGTTTCCTCCCAAACGGTCGCGGGTATCCGTTCATCCACGGATTTTGCGCGTGCCAACTTCCCGCAGCCTGCTTACATGGATTATCCACTGTTTTCCCAGCTTTGTGCATCGGCCGACACGACCAGCGGCGAAAGCGAGACCAAGGTGGAGCTTCCGATCAGGGAGTTGCTCAGCTCGACTACCTCGTTGGAGACGGCAACTGCTTTGGTCACCAAAGCCATTATCCTGAAGCTGTCGAGAATCATGTCGATCAAGACCGACGAGATCGACCCAAACAGAGCGCTCACGTTCTATGGCGTGGATTCCTTGGTCGTTGTGGACTTCCGATCTTGGATGAAGAAAGAGTTGGAAGCTGATATTGCGATTTCGGATATGTTGAGCGACATTGGTATTGGTGATTTGAGTGAGCTGATTGCGAAGGCGAGCGAGTTGAATTCGAACTTCTGATAAGATGATATCTTCCGCGAAGAATGGTTTCAATTTTTATGATATAACTAGAATCAGTCAAGACAGTTTCATTCAGGAATAACATACGGTTTGAATTTTGAAATCGTTACCATACCCATGGGAAGAAAGTCCTGAAACTAGAAGGCGAATGCACGATTTCATAGACCCATCTCAAAATTGGGATGCATCAAGCGAGATGAAAATAAAGGTACTAGAGTAGCAAGATCTGGGATTGTCGACGTTGCTCTTACCCAAAATCAAAAGCCGTGCAGGCCTAGCAGAAGAACTTCCTGCTGGCCGTACTTGAATGCTAAAATTGGAGATTTTGGTGACGGGGGAAATGGCGCTGGCTGAATTTAGTGCGGATGTACACGGCAAAGAGGGAAAAAGGTAACATAACTTGGGTATCTAATCCAACTCCATCTGATCATCAGAGTAAAACTGCTCTACTGGTACAATTTCTTTAACCGCCGGCAATGGCCCCAACAATTTCTCCGATACAACTTCTTCCAGTGATACAGCATTTGGTGTCCAATCCATGTCATTGAGCGGCCTCTCGCTAACTTCCTGCAACGCCATCTGCAATTTGCTGTTCGCAGTCTGCGGATCCCTCTGACTCAGCACATCCCACTCGCCCATCTCAAGCTGCAAGTGGTGCAGCTTGTTCTGTCGTGTGACATCCGAGAACATCGCCATCAGATTTTGAGCTTGTTGCGCCATTCGCTTGATCTCGATATTATCGCAGAGGTGACGATGGACGGCTGAGTTGCGTATGGAGACTGCATCTGCCAAGCTCTTCTCGAGGTCGGTGCCCGGGACGGGTATGATGGCGTTGGGTGGTACGAGATCGGGCAGCATTTGCTTCCATGTTGAGAGCTCGACCAATTCGGGGCATGACCAGTTGAACTCTGCCAGCTTGTGGGGAACCCATCTGGCCGCAAAGTCGTAGCAGCCTTCCTCTAGTATTCGCTGTATCATGGACAGGATGTAGTGCTGTACTTCGTAAGGAAGACCGAGGTCTGGGGGCTTGGATATGGGAGCCGAGTCGTTGAGCTGGGGTTGAACTACCTGTACAGTCTGTGGTGGCCAACAGTTAGTAGCTGCAAAAAGGGTAGCTGCATAAAGGGCGGCGCGTTGTCAATACGAACTCTTGTCCAGATCTCTGCTTCAGAGCACTGTGCAGACCTTCGTCCGTAGCCTTTTGGGGCCCAACGACTAGTTGAGAGCCCGTATTTCTGGATCTCCAATCCGCCAAAATGTATCAAATCAGCACCCTGAGGTTGTCTCTGCTGATTCCCGCTGAACTTCCTGGGGGCCGCTACTCTATTTGCTCCAGTACAGGGGTTTGTATTTTGGAAAATAGGGCGATTGCCGCTAACACCATTCTGATATCCCAGATTCTCGCCCTGGGGCACCACACCGGAGGATAGGTAGGCTGGTGCCAAAGCCATATCGTTGTCAGCTGCGCCCTTTGAAGTATCACATTTAAAACAAGCCGTCCTACGGGCCCAGTTGGAAACGTCGCAGCGTGCACATTTCCAGTCTCCAGGCTGTGGACCGTAGCGATCGCGATCCCCGGGTCTTGGAGCCCATATGCTCGCCTGTAGCCCATTGCTCCCCATGCTGAAGCCGATTTGTATGATTCGTACTCGTATGGGAAAGAAGCCCGGTGTGGCAGAGAGGTTGAGTATGCCACTCTACTTGCTATCGAAAGACAAGCTCCTTGTTGGATTGGTGTAGCATGTCTCCGGGAAGAGGACGGCAAGTTCGGGTAAGGCTAAAAGTCTGCAGTCTGCAGCTCGATTGTATGGTATATATCCAATGGTGATAAGTGAATGCACGGATGTTTTGCGGGATGGGAAAGCGTATGATATCCGTTGTCAAAATGTGAATCAATATCAAGCGCGTGGTGACGTTGGGAGACGCGTCTTCCTTTCACGAGGGGCAACACGTGACCATATTCCATCCGCCCCTCTAAACGTCTTTCATCCCCAAGCCTTTCACCCACGGCAGCTATATGGTTGAGTAAACCTGCTTATTGAGATCTAAAGAACTAAATTCCTTTGTGAAGGCCAGATATAGCGGAGGCAAAGACCCGTTATTACCGTAGCAGTCTATGAGTCGTCCGTCCGTCCTTTCTACAGCCAAGTCCGGTGTACTCGTCATGATTATTTCTTTTTCAATCCATCTGTGGAAGATTATTTGATGTCTGACTCTCAGCAGTACTCCGAGTTTGTATGACCGTGAACCTCCTGAGCCTCCATGCGTCGGATCCCTCCAGCTCTTACCGTACCTGGGAATATACCATCATCATACTATTACCACGAACCACAACTGGTCCACTACGACAGCATTACTCTACGATGAGCGCCTTATCCGTCCGACACTTTCAGCAAGCACAAGTTTTGACTGCAGTCTCGAAGCATAGATATCTGCTCACCGGACATGCTAGTACTCACCATCAACATGTTTGGCTTGCTCGCTCCGAGAGGTAGGGAACTCACTGCTATACCTTTCGCTTTCAATTATGTTGACTAATGAATGCTAGCGATGGATGCCAATTCATTATCAAGTCTCCATTGCGTGCCAAAGACAGCGAGCAGAGAAAGGCTATGCGCCAGCTGGATACGGAGATGACGATTCTCAACGGTCCACTTAAAAACACTGAAGACATACGGCAACTTGTTGATCAGATTGTTTTGACAGAGGGAGTTGATGAACAAACACGAGCAGGTGTCTTCGAACATCTAGACTTCGATCTTCACACGTACCACCTAACCCATAAACGTCAATTTTCACGTCTTCAAATCAAGTCAATTGCTCGACAAATCTTGAAAGCTCTCTCAAATATGCATAAGCAAAATATTGTTCATACGGGTTAGAAGGTACCTTCACAATCAACGTCACAGGGGCTGAATTATGTTATTGTAGACCTCAAACCCGAGAATATTGTATTCTCGCAGTTTGCAAGCTCGACTACATCGAAAATTTTAGTCAAAATCATCGATTTCGGAGTTGGTATATTTTGTGGCACAGGCAGAGAGCTTCAATACTGAGGCTGACATCCTTACAGCGTCACAACGAGATGAGGACCGATGTCGCATGATCACAAATCCGTATTGGCGGAGTCCTGAATCTTGGGTCGGACTTCCCTGGGGAACTCCGGCTGACATTTGGTCTTTTGGGGCTGTTGTAAGAAGTCCAACGTTACCCTCTTTTGCTATGGGCACTAACCTATTCTCTGTTGTCCAGATTGGCTCCCTACTGATGGAACCTGGTGCGAAGCTCTTCCAACCTATGGGTGGTCTTGAAGGTGTACCTACCGAGGAACAAGATCGAGAGTTTTTACGCTCACTGTGGACGATTATTCCGTTTCCCAAAACATTTCTTGATCAGGCACCCAAGAAATGGCAAGACAATATTTCGAGATTTTCACCAAGACTGGCGCCTACAGGAGTGCCTATCACATTGTCTTTCATAGGAGAAATCTTTGAGGTCCCGAAAGCAGACTGGGCATTCGTTAGAGACATTTTGCAGGTGGATCCTGATGTGAGACCGACTGCGACGAGCTTCTTCAATACACTTGGCTCTCCTCATAAGACAGCAACATGTATATTAATGCCACCGTTTGTTATCACTAAAGGTTACAGCTGAACGCTCGCTGCAACAGTGGCTATGCCCAGCGTTTTAAATTTCCCCTCCTCGCCGTTGCCTGCCACAAATCGTGTGGCAGGAAAGCTAGTATAAAAGCAATAAAAGAGAGGAAATATAAGGAATTTGAATAGCAATAAAAGAAAAGAAAGTTGGGATTTTCGTGGCAAGAAAGCTAAAGAAAGTTGCTTTTATATTAAAAATAAAAAAAAATATTAAAATTTAATAAAATAATTCTCGCTATCGCTTATTT
>QGMK01000543.1:0-22215 GCA_007825345.1 Lachnellula suecica
CTGAACTGGGGATGGACGCAGATGATCAAATGCTCGAAGCTGAGGCTTAAGTATGGTCCATGACTGCCTCGAGTTAGATTGCAGATCCAGGGCTAGATGCTGGCAATGCACAAAGTCTGGAGCTAAACATGCCTACCTCTGGGCATTTGCCGGATTTGAATTATCCTGCCAAATGTCTGCTTGCAGTCGTAGAGGTATCCAGCGACTACAGCTGCAATTGGCTGTGCATCGGGGAACTTTCTTGGTCTCTCTCTCTTGTCCGACTCTCCAAACCACAAGAGGCTCGCTGCATGTGGGTATGCGGAGCTTGTTACCAACGACAGCCATATTGATACTATGACATGAAAAGCGGATAATTTTGTCATTCACCAAGTGGGGAAGTCATTTATGAAATCTCAATTTCTTCCCATTTTGTAAAAATTACTCCCGAGTATTATCCCCCGGAGACTATTATAAGAATCCCCAATTCCAGCAGAAGATCCCTTGCAGTCCTTATTTTTACTCCAACTCTGTCATCAATCCCCAACACATCACCCAAAAATAGTCTCCAACCCCATCTCCTGCATAACATCCATCCAAAAACACTCCATCCCCGCATCGCCCCTCGCCCACGTCTCCTCCACCAACACCAACGCCTGCTTAACCGGCTTCGCCGGCAGGCAGTTACAGAAATCCTGCAAGCGTGAAGTCACAAATCGCCTCGCGGTGGCGATATCCACTTCTCTATTTGTGATGCTGTTGGAAATTAACGGGGTTGTGGGTGTGAAAGTGGAAGTCGAGAGGGGATCAAAAGGCTGATGGAAGTGAAGTTCGCTGCCTGCTACTATGAAGAGGATGGGTTGCAAGCAGCGGGTTCCGGAACTGAGGGGGAGTTTTTCGAGGAGGGAGATTGTGTGGAGAGCGAGGGAGAGGATGAAGTCTTCTGGTGGTTGGGAAGTGTTGATATCGAGAAAATCGAAAACATTAGACTCCAAAGGTGAAGATTCAAAGGGCGTGTCTGCTAGCGGAACTCGCCTTAGCAGAACAGAGGGAAACACGCGGTAGAGTTCCAACAGGGCAGCGCAGCGGTATGCTTCTGCTAGCAAAATGTACTGGTGAACGGGCGTGTTCTCATCGCCTGCGTCGACGAGATTTGAGGCTGGAGGCGGTTGGAAGGAGAGGAGTTCTTCTTCGAGGTCTTGAGCTTGCTGGATGGCTGTATGTGAGTCAAATGTGCCGGTGTTGAAAGTGAAATCTAGAGAGAGGAAGTCGAGGGACTGTGCGTTGAGGGCTGTGATCTTGCGGTAGCTGCGGATGAGGCGGCCGACTTGTGCGAAGAGGCTTTGCACTTTGGGTGAGATTCCTGTCCAGGGATGAGGAAACACTCGCTCACTTTCCTGGCTAGAACACGAGGCGCCGGCGTCATTAGATGAAGTGGCTAACGTCGCTTCGAAAGGCATCGCATCAATAAATCCAAACTCCTCAACGTCGTGTTCCACGAAACTCGCAAGCATATCCCAGTACATGATACACTGCTGGAAAAACTCGTTCTGGCGTCGGTCTCTCACTCCCACACCTAGGCCTTGTTGCTCGAGTCTTTGCCTGTTCAGTCGTTTCGCAGTTTTCAGATGAGTCAGTCCAAGATCCTTAGGGTTATGCCATGCAGTCGTCTGGCCGACGAGCAACACCGTAAGAAGCATTTTGTCGAGATTCTCAGGCTGTCCTTTGCCTGCTTGCTGGACTTGATACAGGCTTCGGTACGTCTCCCGCTGCATTTGTATCCCCACCGGCGTCATTCGCGGGAAGTGATTAGCTAGATATGCAGCAGCCATGCTTTGGATTGCAAAGTATATTGGAGCAGAGCCATCCCACAATTTTCCCACAGTAGATCGAAATGGATTGAGAGTTCCATCAAAGGACGAGAATATTTGGCATACGTAGTTGAAATAATATTCGACGAGCATGGTTGGGAGATGTAAGAGGAACTCGGGGACTGTTGAACGATGGAGCTGTTGGCGGATTGCAGCGAGACTGTCTGTGAACTGATTCGAGTCTGGACGAGAGTCGATACTCGGCTGCGGAGATGCAGGAGCGGTGTCGGCTGGCAACTCAGAATTCGCTTTTGGGTAAAGAGCCATCTGGCATTCTTTCAGTTCCTTCATTGCTCGTGTCGTAGGGGAGCTTTCGACCTGGGAAATACTCTGAACTGTTTCGGCTGAGGGAAGTGATGAAGCATGAGAGCTAGGGACAAGTAGCTTTTCATGTTTCGTGGACCAAACAAGAGATTTCGCCTTGTATCCAGGACAAGGTAAGTTTTTTCGATTGCATTGAAGACATTCTGGCTTTCCCTCATCGCATTTCAACTGATGTCGTGTTAGTCCTCAAAATATCAGACGACACTTCTTTAGGCACATAATACCCGCTTGTTCTTGCACCTCAAACACCCATTTCGAGATTTTGGTCCTTTTCGTGAATTTGATGCCCGAGTCTGGCTAGTCGACTGATTTGCTGCAGATGTATTTGACCCTAAATGGAGTTCCATATCAACGGTCAGGATGGTAATTCAAGAGTGGGGTCTTGCTCTTGGCCCGTTTGGAACAAATCATGCAAACAAGCTATTACTTAGGTGCAGATAATGCTGCAAATAAAATCAGCAAAAGGCTCTGCAGTATTGTCTTGCTAGCAGCTCATGAGTCGGATTAGAGGCCTGGATCGAGCAAGATAAGTGAGCGTGCCGATCGCGGGGTGTAAATCACGTGGTGACCTCGACTTTTCTCTAAACGTGATGCGTGACTCTTTGACATACGTCTAAGCAAAGAGTCAAACAGTTACCTGCTTGTGTTGGTGGTAACGATACAAGTTCCATGCTTGCAATAGTACCGGCATATATACATTATCACGTGTGAAGATCCCCTCCACGCTTCTCTGGGGCACCCTTACGGTCTTTGGAGCCATGAGAGCTGATTTATGAGCATAGTCAGATGTCATAGGTCCATCTTTTGAGTTGAACTATCATGGTTCCAGGTAGGGAAAACCCATGCCCTGTGAATAAAAGAACGCATATGGCGCCCAACCTCTTCCGGCGCCTCAACGCAATGCCAATGGCCAACACCAGCCAGCACTTCAACTTGCTTATTACCCTCGCTTGTTCCATACGCTTTTGTAATTGTATCAGAGCCGGACAAAGGTGCAGTCTTGTCATCAGAACCAGCTAAGATAAGCAAAGCAGCTTTAATCTTTCCATAGTCGGGCTGGCTAGCTTCTCCAATGACGCTACAAAGAGACATGTAGCCTTCTGGCGATGTTCCAAGGATTAGTGATCGAATAAATGCATGCTGTAAAGGACCAGCTTTCGATCCGGTAGTAGCGGCAGGTACTGAGTTTGCAAGGGTTTCGAGGCCATCTATGCATCAAGTCAGCAACCATTTTCTTAGTTCTACGACATCAACTGCAGATTTTAGGGAAGATGCAGCTAAAACTAAGACTTCAAAGACAAACCATTCTTAACAACCTCTTTCCTTTTCCCAAAAACTTCAGCAAGTGCTGGAGCCGGATTCACGGGCCCCAACAGCACAACACCTCTGACCAACTCGGGATATGTAGCTGCAATATGATTTGCCACAATACCTCCCATAGAGTGGCCCACAACAACAACCTTCTCTGTGACCTTCAGTTCTTTCAACAACGCAACGGCATCCTCAGCGATTGATGAGACACTCTGAGCCGATGTGCCGAGAGATGACAATCCGGAACCTGGAGTATCGAGTGCAATGCATCTTGTGACCGGTGTCAGACTCGGGATAATCGTTTTATAAAAGCATGAAGAGGAGCCAAGACCGTGTATGAAGAGTGTTGTTGTCTTAGGAGAAGATCCTTCGGCTTGTTCATCGATGGTGTAGAAGAGGCGTTTTTGATTGATTTCCGTGAAAGGCATTATGACACTTCCAAGTTGGGTTGTTTATTAAGACGAAAGGATAAAAAAACCTCAATTCAGAAAAGTTGAATGAGTGTGTTTTGAGAAAGGAGGGGGAGAATTAGAAGTGGAGACATTACCTCATTGGTCCACGACTCCGGGCCGGGTCCTTCGCACGTGATGGAGGAGTTATTCGCGCTAGCATTTCTTCTTCGGCCTCGACAACACATCGACAACAACCTGAGATCATGCGACAGCTACTTCCCAGCAATGATATCGAAATTCGAGAGCGGAAATTGCAGACTAGAGTCTGATATTCCGACAATTTGGATCAAATTTGGCTCACAGCCTCAACTTGTAACAGGCAGAGAGATTTCCGGACGTTTGCTTCTACTATAAAAAATCCTCAGGTGTACACCGGACTCTTAGAGTTGTTGGTTTTGGGGCAAAGTGTCATAATCGAGATGCTCTACCTACCCCGCGCTTGCTCGCATTTGGCTTTGAAAGCCAAGATGTATTTCTAGCAATCATTTTCATCCTGGTTTGACGTCTATCCCTGATAAGTTGAATGGACATTTTCAGTTCAAACGTTATGACTTTATTTCACTGCTGTAGTTTTATACCGGGTATGGCATTCCGCAGATGGGCCGAAGTGGATGTCCTTGGCGTCTTTGGCCGAACGGCCATCAAAAGTGGGCCGAAACCACTGATTTCCCCTCCAATACCGTAGAGTGGGATTGTGGGTATTCAATAATTGGCTTATCATTTCGCTGATTTTAGAATGACCGCCCCTAGCAATTGATTAGCCAAATATTGCTGATAGGCATATGGTTATCAAGTAGTTAGTCCCAGGAGAGAGGTCGTCAAGTAATGGACCCGCTGTGGCTGGGAAGAGAAGTGGGAATTACCCACTATAAGACTGTCTGCTCTGTACCTACTTCTCCAGAAGGATAGGGCGTGATTTTTCCAAAACTTTGTAACCCCAGTTCATCAGTGAGCTCTCCTCCCCACTTCCAACTACCAGACAAGCACGACCAAATGGCAATGGACAACGAAGTCGTCAAACATTTCGAGCCTTCAACGACAAAAGAAGTCGAGTCCGACAACTTCCAATATATCAAGAAAGGGGATGTCATAGATATTGCCGTTCTCGACGAAGCAGAGGCATTTCTACGCGACCATGGGTACGACTGGGCTCACGTCCATGCCCTGCTTCAAAATGAAGATCTGAGCAAGGGAGTTCTTCGCAAGATTGATTGGCAGATCATGCCTCTGCTTTGCGGCACTTTCATGCTGCAGTATATCGACAAATCGTCCCTGGCATATGGTGCTGTTTTTGATTTGTTCAAGAATGCGAATATCTCGAGTGCCCAGTATTCTTGGCTTGCGAGTTTGTTTTATTTTGGTAAGCTTGACTTATGCATTCTCCAAAACTCTCCTAATTCTGAGTGAAGGTTATTTGTTTTTTGAATACCCCGGAAGTTTTTTGGGCCAGCATTTTCCAACTGGGAAGGTTGTTGGTATTGACGTGTAAGTCATTGCCACCAATTGGGTTCAACTTGAACTAATCATGTTCGCGCTCAAGTATTATATGGGGATCTATCCTCATGCTTACCGCCGCTTGCACGGGTTTCACCGGCCTCGCTGTTTGTCGCTTCCTTCTAGGATGCTCTGAATCCCTGATAACGCCGATATTTATGGTCCTCGTTGGGACCTGGTATCGTCGCTCGGAACAGCCAGCACGAGCTGGAATGTTTTACGCGTTCAATGGAATTGGGTCAGTTGTAAGAAAGCAAATTGAGTGAGAACATACTCGATGCACACTAACAAGTTCCTTGTATAGTGCGGAGGTGTAATCAACTATTGCATTGGACTGTCCCACGGATTTCCAATCTGGAAACTCGTGATTTTGGATTTGTGGCGCTGTCACGACGATTTGGGGAGTCGTGGTTTTGCTTTTCCTTCCGGACAGTCCACTCACAGCCAAACGCTTTACTATCGAAGAGAAAGTCATAATTATTGGCCGAAACAAATCCAATCAAACCGTATGTCTATCGCCGTTTGTGGCAATTCTCACACTTAATGATAACTAGGGAATCCAAAACAAAAAGTTCAAGCTCAGCCACATGAAAGAAGCTCTAATGGACATTCAAGTGTGGATTCTGTTCTTCTACACTACTTTCAACGAAGTTGTCAACGGCGGAGTAGCTAGTGTAAGTAAGCTCACATGCAACTGATTAAGACGCTAACTTAACATTTTGGATAGTTTGGAAAACTCATTGTGAAAAGCGTCGTCGGCGGCGACGCAGCCAAAACCGTTGCCCTCGGTATCCCACAAGGCGCTTTCCAGACGTTTTTTATAATGTTCGGCTGCTGGCTCGCCACCCGGATTCCAAACGCTAGGTGTTATATTATGATGGCTTCGAACATCCCGACGATAATCGGGGCATGTATTTTCTGGAAATTACCCCGCACCCAAGAAATCGGATGTCTTTTCGGCTACTACATCGTACGTGCTTCTACGGCTCATCTCCTCTTATTCTTTTTCTAATTATTATCCTAGGTTGGCTCCTTCGTCACAGGTGTTGTCTTGGCAATGCAAATGCCCGCCTCGAATCTCGGTGGCTACACCAAGCGTGTTACAGCGACGGCCTTCGTATTCCTAGGTTACTGTCTTGGAAATATTATTGGCCCCCACGCCTTCCTTGCCGAAGAAGCTCCAATTTATAGAAGTGGGTGTATAACCATTTTATCTTGTAGCGCGACGCAAATCTGTCTCATCTTTTACTTGCGCTGCCATCTTCAAACACGGAATAGAAAGCGGGATGAGGTTGCAGCTGCAACTGGAGTGGTATTGACAGGGGATGAGGCCATGACTGATATTACGGACTTTGAGGTAAGCTATGTTAATAAATATAATATATCGATTTTCGGCTAACATGTGGTGTTAGAACCCCCACTTTAGATATCTTTTGTAAGGTAGGACACAATCTATCTTGCAATTTTGCCGCTTCAATTCAGCGCTTTTACTCTATATATAACGCTCTACATCATAAGTTAAAATACATCCATACACATTCAAGCTTTAAGCCACATCACTGCTGGTCTGGAGTTTTAAGATGTCTCCCAAATCCGCTTTTTGGGAGCTTTAGAGAGTATATGAAGCTAGTCCTCAAAAATGTGAACATTCAGAAAATCTTCAGCACAATGTTTTCTTTGTCTTTGGGGAGTTAATTAGCAAGAAGTCCGTAGTACTTTTTTGGCGGGTAGTGGATGTGGCTCAGCCCCAGCCACCTGCTTTTGACCAGGCTGTTCGATCAGTCAGTCAGTCAGTCATCAATTGAAGATATTTTTGAACTGACTGACTGACCAAAATGAGGCCATTCAAATGACTGACTGACGACTTTATCAGTCAGCAAGTCAGTGACTGATTGATAATCCTTTTGGGTAGTGGCTAAATCAAAGCAGCTAAAATATAAAATATATATTGAAATTTCTCTTAATATTAAAATTTATTAATAATAAAAATACTTTATTATATTAAATAAAGACTCTGGAAACTTATAATACATTGCTCTAACTTATAAGCTAATACACACTAGCAATTATAAAAAATATATAAGATTTACAAAATATATAAAGGTTTCGCGGGGTTTTCAGGGGTTACCCCGCCGGAAAATAGAATTTCCGGCCCGGAAACCCTAAATTTAAGGGGTTTTAGCCTAAATTTTAAGCTTGAACCCTGAAATTCTTGGGTTTTCACCCCTGAAACTGACCCTATTAACTACAAAATTTAATGCTTCAACTTATTAGTCAACTGATAACAATTTCTATGCCTAACTAACTAATCAATTTCGAAGCTCTCGCTGACTGATTGTCTTAAGAGCCCTCAACTGACGAGATGGCTGAAAATTGATTGACTTATCGAGCAGTCTGCTTTTGACGAGACTTACCCTGCTCTACACGCAATACACAGCACCCGTAACTGCCAGGTAACTGCATACCCCAATCGCCATGAACTACGCACCATCGAAACTATGCTCGATCTGCCAGTCGCTCTTCGACGCCAAAATCTGGGAACGGGGCTCGATACACCCCTATCACCCCACTATCGATTCTCTGCTCGCATCCACAGCAGATTGCCGGATGTGCGGGGATGTATGGGACTATTTCGGAGACCGAATAACACAGGAAGCAGCAAAATGTGAAACTCAGGCAGATGATGCTGCTCAGATAAAGATTCGCCGAGAATGGTACAATTGTGGTCCACCAGCGAACCATTACGGAGTGGTTAAGATTATTTGGGAAAATGGGAAACAGCAGGACGATGTGGGGCAATTTATTGAATACCCACTTGAGAAAATACCACTCGACGGTGAGATCCAATCTCCGTTCAAAGAAGTTGTCGCTTTGCGTCCATCTAAAAATGGCTGTGTTTTGTACTTACAAGCTTGTTTTCAGACGTTCCCTTCATCTCCTACCCCGGGGGTGACAACACGGGAAGCCATGAATCTTTGGGCTTAGCAAAAGGCTGGCTTCAAAACTGCTTGACGTCCCATGTTCAATGCAAAAATTCATCTGTATCCACACCATGGAAGCTTCCTAGTAGAATCTTGGATGTTCGCGGTCCGGGACAGCCGCATAAAGTCAGTTTACACATCAGTAACCGTCACCCTCTGACAGAAAACATTCCATACGCCACACTGAGTCACTGCTGGGGTACTATACCCATCATAAAGTTGCTCAAATCGAACCTGGAAGAGCTTGCGGAAGCAATCGATTTGACCACGCTTCCCAAAACATTCTTAGAGGCGATCGAGGTCACGCAAACTCTGGGCATTCGGTACTTGTGGATCGATTCTCTCTGCATCATCCAAGACTCGGCCGAAGACTGGAAGGCAGAGTCGGCTTTGATGGGTGATATATATCAGCATGGGATGATAAACATCGCAGCTGCGGTCGGACCTAATGCAAAAGCTGGCTGCTTTGCCGATAGAGACCTTTCCTTGATCCAGCCCCGCATCGTCATAGATGTTCAGGGATCAGCTCATGTCATTGAGCACCCCAAAATATGGGATTACAGTGTCAGTGGGAACCGACTGAACAGCCGGGCGTGGGTGTTTCAGGAGCGGATGCTGTCTCCCAGAACTATTCATTTCACTGCAAGACAGTTGTTTTGGGAGTGCCACGAAACAGTATGATCTCTTTCATAGTACGAAAGCAAAAGTTGTCAAACTAATATTAACTCTAGGAAGCATGTGAAAGGTTTCCAGATGGGTTTCCCATCCAAATGTCCCGCCGAAAATATTTTCATTTCGACAAGAACGTCCCCAGTATAAGAACAAAGCCTGGCTATAAAACTCTATTCTCCAAAGATGTGGTCAATAATCCGGTAGCCACAATGAACCCTTGGAGTCAGATGATCAAGACTTATTCATCTTGCCAGCTGACCTACAACTCTGACAAGCTAGTCGCTATTTCCGGAATGGCTAACAAGATGCAATCCGTTACAGACAACTCATATGTGGCAGGGCTGTGGAGGGAGTCCTTACCTTTTGACCTTCTCTGGTGGGTGACTCCAGAATCGAGCTCGATTTCCGTACGACCGCCGGAATACATCGCTCCAACCTGGTCTTGGGCATCAGTCACCGGATCTTGTGATTGCGAACCCTCAACAATAGATGGGGAAAGGCAAGGAGAAGATATTAAGATCGAAATACTCGAAGCCCGTCTAGAAATGGAAAACCAATCAGAACCAAAGGGCCATTTGTCTGGCGGGTATCTAAAAGTGCGGTGCTGCATGAAGCGGTGCTACTTTGTCGACGAAGATTATTCGCAGGGTAGTAATTACAAAGCCAGAGACAACTTGCCAGCTGGGGTCATTATTTTTGACGAGGCAAGCGTGGCAAAGACGGGCGAGCTGTATTTTATGCCTGTCCTTGAGTTTGCTCATACCGGAATTCGACACCATGGGGATGGCCGCATCCGAGGATTGGTCTTGGTTGCGGACGAGACAAGGACTGTGTTCAAACGAGTAGCCCTGTTTTGGTTCGCATGCAGACATTTATGGGGTGGCCAAGTGATGGGCAAAAAATTTCCTTTTTTCCAGCCTGGACTGCTGACGGATAGTGAAATGCTGGGTAAACATAGCTTCGCTGTAGGCGCTGTAGAAGCGGGAACGCATAAACACGAGGGTGGTGGTCTGGGGTCATTTGCGACATATGACAAAGGTGTACTTGTCTCAGAGGCGGCGAAAACGAATATCGCAGACGTCGATACTGTCAATTTGAGGAATGGAAAGAGTTTATCAGCAACGGAAGAAGGAAGAGGAGTCAAGGACTCAGCTTGGGTTGAGCGGATCATCACCCTTATTTGAAGCCTTGGCAACGCTTCTGGATTTGATTTGCTTGCTGAAAAAACATCGAATGGTTGATTGTATCAATACTGCTATCTGAGATACTGCCTCGACACGAGAAAGGGCTTGGATCGGAAGTAAAATAACAATCCGAATACAAGGCTGGAATGACGGGAAATATCATCAATGCTTGCTGCTAATACAAAGTTTGCTAGCCTTCTCTTTTTCTTCTCACGGGTAGTATCTCTATTCTGACTCCCAGTTGTTTCCTTCGACTTCGTGGATGCTTTCATAATCAATTGACTTGTAGTGTGCCGTGAACCGGGGGTATCACTACCTCAGTATGGTATTTGAGGATTGCGAGCGGGTAATACACCTCCTGGCTTTTGGTGCTTTCCTTCGTGTAATCACGACGCTGGGAAAATAAACATTTCTTGATCATGAGGACTGATTCAAAATCGAGGCCACTCGTGGCACCCCCCCCCCCATTTTGTTTTGGGCGCAAGCAAGACCCTGCAGATTAATGCGGTGTACCTTCATACGAACGGAGCCAATCAACGCTGTTGATCCCACTGTAAAGCACGCTTCACTACTGCCGCTACCCGCAGCCGTGCTACAGTATGTTAATAGATTGATAATCCGGTATGGGTAACTTGCTGCAGTGCTGGTTGGTGGCGGGTACTGAACTATGAAAGACCGGTCCGGGATTGGGGGGGCGGTCCGCTTTTCGAGGGGGCGGAACAGGGCCGAGCTAGAGGTGGGGTATTGCAAGGAAATAAGGAAGGAGGGAAACACTACGTCCTTCCTCAGAAATATACTTTTTTCTAATGGAATTTTCCATCTGATTGTCCTCTGAGCTCAAAGTTGTTCGTACTCTCACTGTGGGAATAAATAGATATTAAATCTCTCTTCTCACTGATCATTCTTGTTCCAACCCATTTCCCGAGAACCCCACCTCGACGTATATACCATATCTACAACCTCACCCGATCAAACCTCAATATGGCATCTACGAACGGCGACACGAACGGCCACAGCGTCAAGCACGATTCAAGATTCGACCCTGACTTCACCCGACATGTCATCAACGCCACAGGCCCAAAAGCAACCCCTCGCATGCGCAAGGTCATGGGCAGCTTCATCCAGCACATCCACGACTTTGCACGGGAGAACGAGCTCACAGTTGAAGAGTGGATGGCAGGCGTCGAGATGATAAATTGGGCTGGCAAGATGAGCGACGAGAAGAGGAACGAGGGGCAGCTGATGTGCGATGTCATTGGATTGGAATCGTAAGTGCTCGCCTCACATCAACATCGGACGAAAAGCAACTGCTTCGCCATTACGAACAGGAAGCTGATTTAGTAATAACCAGACTCGTCGACGAAATCACATTTAAACTCGCGGCCGAAACAAACGATGCTGCGACTGCCAGTGCGATTCTTGGACCATTCTTCAGACACGACGCGCCGGTACTCGAGAACGAATCTACAATAGTCCATGGTGTTGATGATGGTGAAATTACATATATGCATGGGATCGTCCGGGATTTGAAGACCAAGCAGCCTGTAGCTGGAGCCTGGATCGATGTGTGGCAGGCATCAACGAATGGACTGTACGAGCAACAAGACGAGAACCAGATTGAGCATAATCTGCGAGGGAAGTTCAAAACGGATGAGAACGGACGTTATGCTTACTACTGCTTGAGGCCAACTCCCTACCCGGTTCCGGCTGATGGTATGAAGTGTTCCTCCAACACAGATCATGTTCTGGTGCTGACCCAATCCCAGGTCCTGCTGGCAAGCTCCTAAAACTACTTGATCGCCACCCATACAGACCAGCACATATCCACTTGATTGTAAGTTCCGATTTGATTGACAGTTAAACCAAACACTGATCAGCCCACAGGTTCAACGCGAAGGTTATAAACCAGTCACGACCCAAATCTTTGATTCCAAAGGAGATTATCTCGAAGACGACTCTGTCTTCGCCGTAAAAGATTCTCTTCTCGTCGATTTTGTGCCCTTGAAAGGAAATCCGAAGGCGACCCTGGAACTTAACTACCCAATTCTCATTGCACCCATCGAGAAATCAACTTGAACGAGGTAGGAGCTGCGCGAAATGTGGGAAATGGTGCAACGGCGTTTATTTTGTATACTACCAGATCAAAATCGGTTCCAAAGACATTTTGAGTTCATTTTGGCATCTTAGTGATCCTTTCTGGTTGTAATTGATGCGCTATGTGAGTCAAAGGTACCCCTCCAGCCCAACTACTAGTAAGATCCGCACAAAGGTCTGCTACCCTTGCACTGGCGCCTTACAAGCATAAGACTGAGCAACAACAGTATCCCCAGGGCATTCCTGAACGCCCTCCGCAGGTTCACAGATCCCATATAGGTTCCAAGGTTCCCATAAGTCTCGATGCGAAGGCCGGCTGTACCGCATTCCCTCAGCTCATACCCCGCAGTGCCGTCGATACGCACGCCTTGGTAGATTGTTGCGGAAGACAGCGTCGCCGTGAGAACTAAAGTTGAGAAATGCATTTCTCGATTTCTTTGTGCTGTTAGGTGGAATCTGGATGGGATATCTGAAGTTGGCTCTCTCTGGTATTTTGTATTTTTGTCTGACACGGGGCCGGTGAGGAAGTCGCGTTCCACACGCGAGAATCTTCGGGATATGCTTGCGGTACTAGTGTCGATCGTACTCTCAATAGAATCGCAAATTTGGTGAAGATCATACTTAGATCCGAGATTCACAACACAATTTCGGTGAGTCCGACTGTAGGTAAGGTTAGTTTGTGTTTTAGGGCCGCCATTTGAAGTTGTGCATGTGTTCGTCACCTATGGTTTTAGCATTACTATGATGCCTTAGCAGATGATCTGTGTTATAAGCTTTTGACAAATTTAGAAGAAAAGACACCGTCGATATCAACTTTCTCCAAGAGCTGCACGTAATGACCCCTACAAAGGACCTCAGGCGCCATCCACCAACGAATTGTGCTACCATAAGAGTACGCCTAATAGATAATGTCGCCGGCCGAGAAAGAAACAACCCAGCCTCGAATCTTGTCCCTGGCATTCAGAATGCTTCTGAAGCTCACTAATTCCAAATTTCGAGTTTTCATTTGCCGGGACAATTTTTTCACTTCACTTGAACTCGTTCATATAAGACTTAAACTTTACAACTGTTAGAGTACGTGTGGACCCTGCGCAATGAACTTGAGCTACAAAGTCTCTTGGCAAGCAATTTGTTTATGTAGATGCGCCGGCATCCGAAACGAGAATAGAACTTGGTTCCAAGACTTCTAACCATCGTAAGATTCTCCTGGCGGGAATTAATCCGGCGAAGATAGAGATCTAAACTGTATATATGAGGTGTCTTTTCCTTGGATACTTGTCTTTCGCAACTTAAACTTCTAAGTGCCGTATCAATCCCATATCCTCACTACAAGTCTACCACTCCTCCTACAGAACGAAACTTGACTTACTTTTGAAGTCCGCCAAAATGCAGCTCTTTTCACAAGTGATTGCTGTTATCTTCATCACTCCCCTTGTGTCTGCAGCGATTTACCAAGGCATCCTAACCGACGCCACCGGAGAGAAGTCCCAAATCGCCTAGTACCCACCTCCCCATCCCACCAAGCCCACGAAACTAACTTTTTCCCTTCAGCTCCAACAACGGCCACGATTCCTGCTTCGATAACGTACAAATGTTCGTACAGTCCCCCACTGGTATTTCCAGACTGACATGGATTTCACAGCCTCCCCGGCGACGAGCCACCATGCGATACGCCGTTTGAACTCAGCGACACGCAATATACGCTCAAGGGCTGTGACAGCTCTCCTATTACGCTGGTGAGCGTGAGTAGTTCTGATGTTAAGCTTTGTCGGGATGAGCCGAATGTTATTCATTGCAATGGGGGAGCGAGCATTCAGCAGACTTATGAGTGTACTTGAGGAGTGGTGGTGAGAGGGAGGCAGAGTATATTGGAGAAAATTTGAAGGGCAGGATGGGTTGCTTGTATTTTGAGACGTGGTTGACTCAACATACGCGGAGACTTTCAAATCTGGCGACAGCTGTGTAATAGAATTTTATTTGTATTTCTTTTTGAAGGCACATAAACAAGACTTTAAGTTTAGGAATCTTTCAGGCAGTGGGGACAGTTTCATGGGTCCGGTAACGCCTTCCTACCGGATTGGAGATCTGCGAAGGTGCCGTTCCAGATCAACGACCCGAGAGGTGCAATTTCCGGAGGTTCAAGGTATGGGCCTATAGGTGTGCTGCCATTGATCCCGTTACCGCCGTGTCCGGGATCAGTATCGAAGATCGGGGAAATTGTTCAAAATGTTGCCGTGCTCGGGTGAGTTGACGGAGCGACTTGTTCGGAGAGAAGGGCCATTCGGACTCCGTTGTGGAGAAAATTGGCCCGAAGTCGCAGACCTCCACAGTGATGTCTGTCGGTTAATAAGCTAGGGAAGTTCAAGTCTCACAAAGATTGACTTGCAATGATGATTCTTACACGAGCAGGGTTCTGGAGTGATACTTGATGAACCCGGCGTCGCACAAGGTCCGAACTTTGTATGAATTCCAACAGCATCTCCCTGCACCGTTTTTGTTCTAGGAATAAAAAGGGCTATCCTACAGAGCTTTTTCTTGGTAGCTGTTTTCTAGACCGGACGAAGACCATACTTCTCACTTGCGGGGGGGCCGCAATGCAGCAGCCCTACGTCAGTAAACTTGCGCAAAAGGGAAGCAAACCAAAGAAAGTTCCTCTTCATACGATATCTGAGTTTACTAATAGATCAGCTGTTCAACTTATTAACATAGCATTCTGAAACCCGATTTCCAGGCAGAGCGAGATCTTGCGACTGTTAGCCCCACAGAACTTACTACTTCTTGAACACTCAACAAGTTCAGATGTCATTACCTGGCCTCTTGAGTACATGAAAGAATACGTCTCAATTCTTGAGGAAGATCTGGAAGAATTTTTGATTCCAGGACAATGGGGAGCAGGTTCTTCCCTTGCGGGCTCACCTTTTGAAATTGTAAGGATTGAGACACACTGACATATTTTGCGGCAACGTGATTTGTGTTGCTACAATTGATTGATAACTACAGGTGGAATGCTTCGTCAGATTCTCTCCTCCGGAGCTCCTTGCATTTTGAAGCCGATCTTTTGACAGATCAGATATTAAGCTAAATTGAGGCCCATCTCAGCTACAACCGAATGAAGCCCCAACGACTGATTGATCTCATTACCAACCATTGTCCGTGGTTGGTCCACGGTTCATGGAGCCATTTTTATCCGGACATTGGTACGGTGGATGTTGGTAAGGGTGCGTGCAGTCGTAGCAAAGAACTAACTTGCATGCCTCCTCAGAATGACCCCACGTCTTGCACCGGTTACAATATTCCGCCTCGCAGATGAACTCCTGATGACCCTTCCTTCCACATCTCTGACACGGATGGTCCCATGCGTCACCGACAATAGCCTCTTCAATGCTGTTGAAAACAGTAGGTTTTTGTATGTACTCGCTGACAATGCATTCGAATGACATTGTTTCTCTCTCGCCTAGTACAGCCTCAAAATCCATGAAATCTCCAGCTTCGTAATTTATGGTTGTATTTTCGAGTTCGGGAATTGGTACTTGGTGGACCCAGCATCTCGTGGCCTCGAATTTGATCCTGCGCCTTAGGACGTTGGTACTAAAGAGGTAATCTGACTGGCCATACCCCATTTGGTCATCTTGTTGGAATAGATAGGGACTGGACATGTATACTTGAATGTCGTCGGCGAAGAATTTGAGATATACGTGCCGCAACTGGGTATTCTTGGTCGTGGGTTGCTGTTCAAAGACGAGTGCCGGGCAGGTAATTCTGAGAACAATCGAGAAGCAAGCGTAGTCCGCGAAGTGAAGGAAGACTTTGTTGTTCAGAAGGGCTTGGGTCGTTGAGCTTTGGGTATCAATGACTTTGGTGGGTCTGTAGGATTTGCCGTTCAAAATATAGAAAACGTCAAGTGATCGGCCACTCTCAACGCATTTTCTGGAGCGCCAGTATATCTTCCTTTTGATCTCCTTTGGACTTTGTGTTCTGCCACTCCCATCGCTGTTGTCTTCCTTCACCTCCCCGTTCATGGCGGAAGAATCGTGCGGGCATACTTTTGAAGTGTGACCCTTTTCCCGACAAGTGCTGCATGTTGAGAGATGGCAGTGATCATAGTCGTGTCCCTGGACCTCGCAACTGAGACAGTAAGGAATAGTGCAGTATTTTGTTGGGTGATCATCGATCTGACATCTCTCGCAGTAAAGTGCGACGCAGTTTGCCATTCTATGTCCAGTCTGCCAGCACCTTTTGCAGAACTTCTGGACTGCTTCAATTTCATCCCATATCGAAGTAAACCGCCTTCCGTCCTGCCGATAATCATCCAGAACACACATGAAGTCCATCCAGGAATTTGTTTCAAGACAGGCTTGGACGTCTTTGAGAAAGACCTTCATTACTTCTCCGAGATGATGTTGGGTAAGCTGAGGGACTTCCTCCCGTTGGAAATGACATTTTTTGACTCTGAATTGAATGAGGCGCTTCGGCCGATCCTTTGTTGGGGTGTATCCCGAAGTGACCTTGAAGACCCTCGGAAGAGCTACTCCTGCTTGAAGGGGATAGAAGCTCCAGGAAACTATGTCTCGAGCGGCGAAATTAAAGCCGATTGTATGGTGGCGGGTTTTGGAATTCTTGTTTGTGGCGTTGAAAGCTAGGATACCGTCCATTCTCAACAACAAACTGCACTGATCGGGTTGCTCTTGAAAACGTGGGCGTAGCGTACTGCCTGTTGTATTTCCGTCGTTCTCTGGATTCACAGAGTGAACAGCAGAGGGAATTGTATAGCACTTGTTGTTCATGACGAACGCCACCACCGACGTCTTGAAATCGGGCGCGTCCATGATCAGGGTTTCGCGGGTTCAACTTCGATCTGCGGCGTGAATGGTCAGAGCTATGTTTTGAAGAGAGACAATTGCCTAAATCTGCAGCAAGATTTCGTGGGGTAAGACCAAAGTTAGACTTACGGAGATTGCAAGATAGCAGATGGTGCAAAGGCTTCCTTTTCTGCAGAAGTGTGCAGTGTTGAAGAAGAAGGGCTTGAACGACAAGGGAAAATTTCTGTAAGTAAACTGCGCTCCTTCCCAAAGCTTGAAAAGTGAATTTTCCGTGTAGTCTATATTCACCACCTGGGAACTGACTTGGAGTTTGTATCTGCCCTTGGCTCTTTCCTCAACCGGGTAACACTAATCTTGAGGAGGCGCGTTCAGGTTGGCCTACAATTGCAAGACACGTAGACTTTTTAAAGCCCAACCAATTCAAACATAAGACGAGACAATGTATCGTATTTACATTTGGTATTACTCTCGAGAACCGTCCAGCCTAAAACATTATTCTTTGACTCTATCAAGAGATGCAAGACACCTTTCCACATTTATAATGCCATCTAGAACATCATTCAGCCTTCCCGATACCTTTACAACGTACATTCTCCGGTCTGCAATGCCAACTCACTTTCCATCCCCCCCTCCAAGCTTTTCTCTGTCGTCTCTAAACCGCTGTGGTCTTTGTTAGAGCCCCGTGCTCGCTTTGTGCATTTTCCCCATCCGAGCAAGATATTGCGAAGGCGTTGGTCCAGAGCGTCCTGAATGTCAAGTTGTGCCAGCACCTCCTTGGTCAATATCCTCTTCGGGTTGCAGCCTCGTGCGCTGTGGGTGATACGGCAACGAGGACAGTACACACTATCCCATTTACCTTTCTTTCGGATCTCCTCTTCCTCTGATATATCCTCCTTGAGAGTTGACTCAGAGTTGCTTAGAGATGACTTCACACCTTTGCCGGAGTTGTGGCCAGGGTCTTCGCTGGATATGCTGCACAGCTCGCACATCGTTGCCTCGTGATCTTCCTTTCCAAACTGCTCACAAGGCTTCAGCCACTTATCAGCCAACTCAGCCTCCTTCAACGTTGAAATATGCTTGTCATCCTCACGATACTCATCAACCAAACATACCAAACTCAATGGATTGTCCCTTCTCTTCAACCTCGCTCCCAGCGAGCCCCTTCTTCTAGCGGCCTCAAAATGCTGGACAAGGTATTTCATCTGCCTCTGCAGAGCCGGGTCTTGAAGCTTGGGGATGGTGCCACCGTGAATTGTGCAGTCTTGGGCTTGTAATCGGATGATGCGCTTGGGTTTGTCTTCGGCGGTGTGGTCTTCGCCTGGTGCATTCACTAGTTTGAGGGCGTTTTCGATGCTGTGTTGGCGTCTGAGGGGAGTTGAGTTCCAGTCGGTGATGTTCATGCCTTCGAATACGATATCGAGATGGTGCAGCAGATCAATTCGAGGGGCTTTGTCAGGGATGCTTGGTTTTCGTGATTTGCCTTTAGGGATTTTGGCAGGAGGGTTTGGGGCTCGGAGGCCGGTGATTCTGAGAGTGACGGTGGTCCAGTATGAGTTGGTAGTGAAGTGCATGAATAGCTTGTTGTTTGCGGGATCAATGCCTTCGGGATCTTGGAACGGCTCGATTTGATAGGGATTGAAGCATGTTTCGTTGAGTGCGAATGCAACATTCATAGATCTTCCATTGTCAACACACAACTTTCGACGTTCTTTTGGTGTCATGGGAGCCATGGCTGATGGCAATCTGATCTGTTTAACAAGTAAGCTTCTTATCTCCAAATAAACAGAACGGCGGCAGTACTCGTTGCAGAGGAAAAATACTTACACTTACCAGAGGGGCGGAGAACCTCTGTTGCGCATAGGGCGTTTCCAAGAACTTGTGTTGAGAAAAGAGCAAACGAGCCGAGAGAGCACCAAAGACCGGATCTCGCTATTTGCAATCACGCCAATATAACCCCAAATCATGGCTTTGCACAAATTTCGCCATTCAATCTGAGAATATAGCTCGCGCCCCACATGAAGCAAGCAGATCCATTTGAACATCTCATTCACTTACCAAGGTACAATAAAAAACAAGAACTTTTATTGACTTAACTAAGCTGGAAAACTATGACAACAACAGCTAGGAGATTACCTCTGACTACCAAGAATATCAAGTCCGCCTTCAGCCCCCTCATACCTCTCAAGAACTATCCTCATCACTGCTCTCTCCAGAGATCTCATCATCGCTCTCAGTGGAGCCCTCGTCCGTGGCCCAACAACAACCATCAAGTCCAGAATGTTGGTAGCGACAAGTCGAACAGAACTTCATCATTCGCTTGGAAGCCGAGTCGATGTTCAGTTTGGTGCAATCTTCGCCGGTGTGTCCTCTTTCCTTGCACAGCTCGCATTGTATGCAATCTTGTGTGGTATGCCCAATGATTTTACACATAATGCACCAGGGCTCCTCACAGCCTTTGAAGCGATGACCCAGCTGTTTACAACTCTGACATACTTGAGCAGCTTTACCTCTTGGCAGAACGATTCGTGTCGGGCAACTTCCGCGGAGATGGCCCCGCATATTGCACCATTTGCATTTCTTCTTCTTCTTACAATCTTTCTTCCGATGGCCAATGACTTCGCAGTACAAGCACCAAGACTGCTTGCAATTCTTCGCGTGATGATCTGTCTCGTTGCATTTATGGCAATGCAATACTGCCACGCAGCGGTCCGGATGATGGCCACCTTCTTGGCATCTGGAGCACAGAAGCACTTTAACGCCATCGTCAAGTAGGATATTGTCCGTCAAGCTCAGGTAGGTAGCTTTGTCTCGACGATACTCATCAACGATACAGATGAAGTTCAACGGCGTGTGAGTCTGCTGGTAAATTTGCAGGTCGCGAACAATCTCGCTCATTTGGAACTCCGCAGCCGGGTCTGCCATCTGAGGCAAAGCACTGTCAAGGAGGTGGAATCTGCTGGCTTGAAAGTAGATGATGCGCTTGGCAACATCCTGGGGCGTCAGATATTCCTCTAGAGCATCAAAGTCGCCCGGGAGAGATGTGCCGGCTTCCAGAGGTTAGGAACGCCAGCTAGTGATAGCGTCGGCCCAGCATTCGATAGTCATGTCATGATTGAAAGCTACGGATAGTTCTCCATCTCCGGTCATCGTTTGTTGAACTACACCGGAGATCATGATAGTCACTTTAGAGCTGCCATTCACATCTTCCAAGCGTTGAAAGCGAAGACTGATGCTGTTGTGAACCAGCGATGTTGTAGGGTTATGACGGCTTTCGAGGCCAAGTGCAGTTGGGGGGTCGTAGCATTCTCCGTTGAGGGTGTATGCAACCGGCATAGCCTCGATCCTACGTCCGGCAGGAGGCTTGTCGTTTTTGGAATGTTTCGTCGGTACTTGCTGTTCGTGTGTCGCTCTATGTATTTAAATGTTAGCAAACCATTCGTCCAATACAAAGTCAGAGTACTTACAAAGAAGGTGTGTGAGGTGCGACAATACATCCCAGCAATGCCCAGGACTTTGAGGTAAGGAGTCTTCTTGCCAAGGCATTACAAGAATTTTCGGTATCTTGCTTTGTATTCTCCGTGGCTCGCAGACGACCTACTCCCATGGTAACCACTGTCCGCTCTTTCTTCGTCGACAGGTTTAGAACGAGTTTGTAGGCTGATTCTGCTCTTAATTCGAACTTTGGGCCGCTGATGTTCTCCGGTGTGTCGTAATAGTCATGGTCGAGCACAGAAGACGTGTCTAACCGTCTGCTGGTGTAGTTCGCTTGGAGGAGGCATTGATCTTCATAAGTCATAGCCATTTTGAAGGGCTACAAATTTGCGTCTAGATATCAGTATTCGGTTGACAAGAGTTACGGAAACTTTGTTCTTACAAACAGGAAGGACTTACTAGGGAGGAGGTAAAGAAGTGGTAAGAGGGAACAATTCTTGGTTGTGGTTTATTGAGCAAGAGGATGGGGAAACTCTGCAAGGCTGCCTAATTAAGAGCTATCCTCGCACGCTAGGTATCTTCTGAAACACAACTGGACTGGTATGTTCACAGAACAAGAGGTGTGAACCGCATGTGCCCCACATAAGGCAAGCAATAGCATCCACGTTCGCATTCACCTAGCTGATGTATGCAAAGTGACTTGGGCCAAGATAATAAACAAATGCAGTCCAAGATAAGTTTTGTTATATACATTGAGCCAAGAATCTCTGTCTCGCCAGTGTGCCGCAAAAAAAATTGTTTGCTTCACCAATGCGGCAGGAAAAGCCGACGCCTCATTTGAGGCAAGAGCATTTGATACAGAAAACATGCTAACCTCTGCCCACTAAGGCCTAGGATTTTCAACAAAAAGAAGTCACCGACGACAAAATATATAAAGCGTTCAAGAATGATATTTGCCTTCTTCAGGATATACTGTTACCCCGCATCTTACCCCGCATTTCGTCTTCCCCCTTCACAGAAGACACCCCTCCAATCCATCCACAAGACCAAAAGCTATCCATTAAATATCCACACGAGAATTATAAAGCCATACATTAAACAGCAAACAGCAGCCAAATCTAGCTGCTTCATATTTCTTCATCTCTTATCTCACCCATGCGAACTTTTCCATTAATGCCGCCGTATCCAGGCGCAATTCCATGTCCATTAACGCCAGTTAATTAGTTCTAAGGAGTGTGTATTATAGTGCCGTGGGTATCTCATATCCATATCCATGCAAGCCGTCAATGAGTGTCGTGTACGCATCAAGCACCATCTAAGGAATGTGGGTATCATGTTCATGCATGTTCAAGGTCGTAGAAAAGTCATGATACTAATAAGCGCCGCGCCGTCGTGAATCGTAAATGCTGAGTAAAAACAAGTGTGAAGTATTAAGTCGCTCTGGGACTATAGGACGAAGAGCGAGATGAGGAAGATTGCGGAGAGGAGCAGTAGGGAGGCGGGACGGGTGGTGCTGGAGGAGCCGGTTACTTGCGCGAAACCGGTTGAGGTTGTTGGGGTGCCGGTGGTGCTGGATGCTATGCCTGAGGTTGGGATGTCGA